>CM031241.1:448816432-449037938 GCA_018340775.1 Taxus wallichiana var. yunnanensis | reverse complement strand
TTGGACCATTAGAAGGGACATACTTTTTCGTATAATCTATTCACAGATCTTTACACCAAAGGTAATCGGTGTTGGGATCATGGATCGAGGCTATTATGACTACAAATATAAGTCTGTTCTTTCATGGATTTTCTTGAAGGTTCAACTGCAAAGAAAAAAGATGTATCTGATCTAGAGGAATTAGATCTAGATATTTCTAAAGTGGACTTTTTAGATCTGAAAGATAGAGTTACATTTGATTTAGATTCATTCACAGCTGTAGCATTTTCTAATCTAGGCTGATCTTTCTCAATGAACTTTTTAGATAGGGTCCATTCTTTTGGGACTTTAATTTGAGACCACGAAATAAGTTCGGGCTCAATCTTGTGACTTTCTATACTAGTGTGACTCACCACGTTGCTGCCTTTAGAGATACCATGCTTGATGGTAGGATACATCATGTTAACCAGGCGATAAATGACTATATAGTGAATGGCTAAAGGACAAGCACCAGATTCATGTGAAGACTTGTAGTCTCTAGATGTAGTTGCGAGTAACTTGCTTTAGAAATCTTCTTTTACAAAGCCGATTTGGATAATTTGGATAAAATTCAAAGGATATGGGGCCATTATGAAGACCAGTTTGGATAGCAGCTAATAGGGAATCTTTAAAACTATCAAAATGTAAATCCATTAAACAACATAAAACATAAGCATTTAAACCACGACGGAAAAGTGGAGTAATACCTATTTGAACACAACCTATATGAGCAAATTTAAATGTTTTTTTGTTTTTTAAGAGACTGAATATCAACGAGATCTACTAAAGGTATATCATACTCATGGTGGCTATTTGAGAAACTTGAATCACAGATTCATAGGTTTTTGATGAGTAAAGAACAATCAAATGAAAAGTAGTTGACTTATTATAAACTTGACTATATGGGATCTTAGGCATCTTCCATGCAGGTAAGGGATTGGATTCTTGTTGCATATCTACTGTAGAATTTATAGGAAAGACATCGATAAACTTACAAGATATTTCTCTTCTTATTCTCCTTGGATATCGCTTACTCTTCAAACTCCATGACTTTTATTCATCGATAAGCAAATCTTCAGTAGGACTTACGGTATCTACCTTCAACCTAAAACTACGCACATCCACGATGACTTACAAAGTGAGAGGCTCACCTCTTTTCACCTCTTACGAGGTATAAAATTACTTCGCAGATGAAGATAAAAGATCATACACCAAGTATCAAGATAGAACCATCAAATAATAACCTTGCAATTTTATTGATTTCAAACTCTATTACATAGAGACCAAGCTCGATACCATTTATAAGTGGAATATACAAATACTTGGAATATATAGAGACTATGAGAGCATGACACTCGAAAACTCTCGGTTTATAAACCAATTACTCTAACCCAAACTATATTATCTCAAACTAGCTCAAGACTTAAATGCAAGAGAACAAAATATTATATAATTCTATACAAAAATACTCTTTAAAAGGTTATGTTCTTCCTATTATATATAATTTATTTTAAATATTAAAATAATGTGGAAGAGAATTTTTTTAAATATTTAAATTTGGTTATTTTAAATTGTTGGGTTGGTAAAATGTTTTTTTAATATTGGTAAATAGTTTTTTGAAAGGGACTATACCCTTGTGTACAAAAGGAGGCCTAAAAGCCTGAGTAAGAGAGAGGAGCAGAGAAGCTGTATCAAAGCACAAAAGTTACAGCAAAGAACACCGAAGCCTAGAAACAGCAACACAAACGAGACTTAACAAAGAAACAACGGCAACAAAACAAAGAAGCCTACGGCCCGAAGCGGTGAGTAAACTGGACTACTTCTTGGCCGCTTGATCAATACTCATCTTTACTTTTTTCCAAGCATGGTACATACCCAGCGTGGTCATATGAGCAGCATCCGTCTTATCGAGCTCCTCTCTGGTTCTTTTACTCTCTTTCTCATTGCCCCAAAGAGTCATCGGGACACCGCTGAGATGCGAAACACTTCTTGCATGACCTTCTTGGGTTGGTAAAATGTTGCTTAAGTGTTGAAGGCATGAAAGTAGGGGGCTCGTAAGTAAGTAGCGCAATAGTTGGACAAATTTGTGCCCTGTAGTTTCGCGCCTGGGGATGTCAAAGTTCAATACTTGGTCATTTTTGCATGCACACGTGTTAAGAATGGATTGAGTGTTGAACATGCTTTGATAGAAGACTTGGAAGACACACCAAACTATTTTGGGAACAAGAAGGAGATCAAGAGTCATGTAGAGTTTGAGCTAATAATAAGACTAGAACAAGAGTTATTTATAGGTAATCTATTATTAGGCAAAGCTTGCATTCTTCCTTAGTTGCTTTTGTAGTAGCGCATGACTATTTTGAGCATGCAACCTATTTTTGAGAGTGCATGGGTAGTGAAGGGAAAGTCTCCACTACCTATATATATGTATTGATTTTCACGGTTTAGAGATCATGGGTGTATAACTACTAGGTGGAGATAGAGTTATGCTGCTGGTATGATTTTCCACGCATGACTTTGTGATGGTAATTATAGTGTATTCAGCTAATGTGTCTTGATGAACTAATATAATGGATCTTTGTGGATGGATAATGGTTGTTGATATCTCTGTTACTAGTTATTGTATGGTAAATCTGATCTTGATCCTTGTTTGATTCATTATGCACTATGGTTGTGATCTAGTTCATGTCATGTTTTACCTTTAATTACTTGCTATGGATATGAAATACTTGTGTGATCATGCTAACACCTTGACAAGGGTGTTATTAAAAGAGGGACCTGGTACCTTTGTGTGCTTGGTGAGCGCTCGAGATCTATCCGAGTGACAGGCCAATGCGTATAAGGGTTAAGTAAGAAAAACAAACTACATTTTAGTTATGTTGTCGAGACCTCTTTTCAAGTTGTTGCAAGGATGTTGCATGATGAAGACAAATCGATTGACTCAGACAACATTGAGAGTTGGGTTGTAGTTTTGGAAGACTAGCTTGCTCATAATATAATGGACCTGATTTTGATGCTCGCGCATGGGTTGAAGAAAATCTATACCATGAACTATATGAGACACTCTTTTGTTGTTTTCCTATAGAGTTGTATGAGTGGCTGGTAACATATGCATCGAAGCGG
The DNA here is from genome assembly GCA_018340775.1 of Taxus wallichiana var. yunnanensis. Taxonomy (NCBI): domain Eukaryota; kingdom Viridiplantae; phylum Streptophyta; class Pinopsida; order Cupressales; family Taxaceae; genus Taxus; species Taxus wallichiana. The sequence goes on along the minus strand of CM031241.1, from coordinate 449,034,800 downwards.
AATTGGAGGTATAGAAAATTTTTGGACACAAGAAGATTACTAGGTTTTGTATGATGCCAATTTGACTTGGACACACGCTATAGACCATTGGTGGAGTGGTGTTTTGAATAGCTACACATTGGACTACGTTGTTTCTACTTATTCCTATTTGGAGGTTATTGAGTTTCAGTTCTTGTGTGAACCCAAAGGATCTTACTTGCACGTTATCCCTTTGGCAATTAAGATATTGATTGTAACTTTGGATTTGGAAGAACGACCTATGGCTAGCTAAACCCCACCACGCCGCGAGGCAGGAGCAGTGTGGTGAAAGATGGTGGTCCTTGTGGGTAGAAAACTAGAGAGAAGAAAGGCGGCTTAAGTATAATGAGGAGTGGGAGGGAATTAGGGAAAAGAATTGCAACATTGAGGAGTTTTGGAGTTGTGGAGGATGATGTATCATGAAGGATTTGAGGCTCACATGGAAGACGTGGAGCAGCATCAAGACTCTCCCCACTTAGGAAAGCACAGTAGAGAATCCCTCTAGCTTCTAATGGGAGTGTGTCTGATGAAGAAATATTAAGGACCAAAAACACACATCGATCCCACCTGGTGACCTCACCCTTGTGCTTGGTGTTCCAGTTCTTGAAATAATTGTTGAGAAATAGGCTAGTGTTGGTGAGAGAGTAACGAAGGTAGATTTCAGTTTCTATTAAATACAGGAGCGCAAAAACAACATCGAGGGCATCACAGGTGATAACATATTTACTTTTTGGAGGACCGGTTGGTGGTATATTGTCTGGCATGTCATTACGACAGAGCATGGGTGTACAAACGTTGGTAATACTTCTAGAAGTAGCACAAATTTGCAGACCGTGGAAGTTCAATTTAGTACAATAGTTGGGACACATAGTAGCTCATCCTCCTGGTCTGGTGCCTTCTACAGGGAGGATGGATCTAGAGGCTAGAGATCTAATGGATTTGATGGTTCTAGAGGTGGAGGAAACACTAGGGGTAATATAGGTTCTAGGTCCGGTGGGCATGGTCCACACCATCAATAGCAAGTCTATTAAGAGATGTCTCTTCGCCTACCAAAGTACAAAGGTATTGAGGCTACAATGGAATATGTGCACATGTGTGAGATACTATGGCACACTAAAGGGATCACAACTCCTGAGGTTAAGGTAAGTCAATTTGCTACTACTTTACAAGGGTGCGCACATAGTTGGTATAGGAAGTATGATCCAAATTAGATTGTTATCGATTACAACATGCTGCGTGATGTTTTTTTGGTTGAGTTTCATATACCTGACTTTGAATAGAAAAACATCAACACACTGAAAGAGATTAAACAGGGCATGACTAAGAGCATAATGTAGTATGATGAACGCTTTAAATGTTTGATATCAAATTTGTCTTAAGATATTCACCCTAGCCAACATGCACAGTGGTTTGATTAGACCTTTCAGAAGGGTGCTCTCGCATAAGACATTTACTGAGATCCGCGTGAGGATTTAGAGGCAACTCTATGTGTTGAGGTAGTTGGGAGTGTAAACATTAGAGTTAGCCCATTATTAGAAGTGCAGATTACATCTATGACAAAGCAGTTGGATAAATTATCGACCAATTCAGCTCATGAGATGCACAATGGGATATGGTGTACAGATTATGAGGTGGAAGGACATACTAAGGATAATTGGCCTTGTAAATCAATGTGCACCATGTTGCTAGATTGTGAGATTTGTCACTTAGATCATGATTTAAGTAGGTGCCCCTTATTACACCCTGTGATAAGGAAGAACGTGTCTTGTTATTCTTGTAAGATTTACAAATCCCACACCCATCATACTGTAAAATTGTATCGATTGATCATATTCATGGTGCCATTGAGACTAGTATACTTTAGAACAATGTTACAAACGGTTCTAAGGAACAAGGTGAACATCATAGTCATAACCACAATAAAGGGTGCTCTGATGGAGGTGGTAGAGGAAGAGGTTACCGAGGTGGATACAAAATTTTGGTTGCGGTGGAGGAAGAGGTGATTTCCCATGAGGAACTTGTTTTACATGTTGATCCCCTGACCATTATAGGTGTGAATGCCCTCAGAACATAGTCTTTCATGGTGCGAGAAGCAACATAAGTTTGAAGAGTGTCTTGAGTTATATGAGCACATGAGTAAGAATTATAAGAAGAATGATAGGGCGCAGGAATAATTAAAGTACAACTCGTTGTGGAAGATCAGTGGATGTCGAGGTTAACACCTAATCTTGAGATGTTACCATGTTGAGGTTGCACACGCTCGTGAGATTATAAAGTAGAAACTTGTTATTACAAAGCAAGATGTGATAAATGCAAAATATATAGATCTTACCCATCAGAAGGAATTTTATCAGGAGACTATGAAGGTTATTAGAAACTTGCAGGGTGAGATACAATGCTTAAAGGAGTAGTTGCGGAAGTAGGAGAAGGTGAGGGAAGTTGAGCTTCCTCGAGAGAGAGATGTTGATGACTTGAATGAGGTTTGTAAGATGTTGTGCCAGGAAAAAATCATTTCTTTGTTAGGGGAATGGTTGAGGGAGAAGGTACCTGCAGGCGTTGGAGCTGAGATCGAAAGATAGATATTGCATGAAAACTTACCTCCTCATAATCTTGAGTATGATAAAGAGATCACTTTGAATTCAGTTGTTGATGATTGGAATGCGAGTAATATATTGATTGATATAGGTGTAGAAGTAAATGTACTCACTTTGAATGTGTGGAATCAGATGGGAAGACCACCATTACAACCCTCTTCGAATGTGCTATATATGGTGAATAGGTCTCGAGCCACACCCATTGGAGTATTGAAAAATGACACTATTACTATACAAGGGGCCAAGTTTAGTAGGGATTTTGAGGTCTTGGCCTTGTCGAAGAAGATAGTTTTCCAACCTTGCTTCGGTGCCCTTGGTGTCATGCGGATAATGCTAACCTACGCTTTAATAAAGTTTATATCAGTTTTGAGAACAAGGAGGAGCGCATAATTATTCCTTTAACGGATGGAAAGGATGCACCGTATGTATAACCCTTGAGTGAAAAGGATTTGAACAAGATATATGTGCGAACAGTTAGGGATCCTGAAGTTCTTAAGCCATCTAAGGAAGGTGTTATACATTGGGATGATGCTCGGTCTATGAGCGATACAACCAGTGTTGTCTGTGATAATTGGGTGCATGGAACATATGAGATGGCCAGGTGAGAGATCAAGAATACAGATTACTTGCGTGATCAGGCCGCACGTTGTTCGACACTTGAGTCATAACTAGGTACCTCGGTACACCGGTGAAGGAAACCCGATGTATTTCTATGTGCCATGAAAGCCCGATGGATGGATGAGGGTGACAAAAGAAATATGTTGGTTTATACACTATGGGAAATAGCTACGTGTTGGTGGAATACACATAGAGATAACCTTTTGAAGTGGTGAGAAGTGAGAATTGCCTTCTCTACTAGGTTTCTTAGGAGTAATATACCTTCGTAGATATACAAATTCCATGGGAAGGATTTTGCTTCGCATCACATTTAGAAGTATGAGAGACTCTAGACGGAGGAGTAGGAGGCCTTTCCACCATCACTTTGGGTACATAAGTTCTACGCCACCTTAAGTGGTTGCGTGTGCACATGGTATGTTCATGCAGAATTAACAAGAGCAATAGTTAATTGGTAGGAGATGACTTTAGGTATGATTCAAACCTTTGATTATTTTTCTACTAAACCTTCATAGTGAATGAAACATTACAAATTATAAAGTGCCTTATGATGGGGGATAATGCAAAGGCTGAAGAAATCATTGTTAGATATGTTTGGGGAATTGGACTTAGAGGCACGCTTTGACGAAGAAGAGACATATGACGTGTAACTTGGGTGTGCCTGGTTGGAAAAAGAGAAGGGTAAGCTGGTTTACATGATTGATGATGAAGAAGTAGATAATTTGGATGTTGACCACATGGTAGGTACGTGCGAGGTCTTGGATAGTGTTGATGAGAAGAAACCTGCTTATCATGATCCTATGAAAACAAAGAAAGTCAACATTAGGACAAATACAAAACCTAAAGAGGCCATTATTGGTGACTATTAGTTTGAACAAGAGGTGGAGAAGATTATTGAGCTATGCTGCGGCTTCCAGGACTTAATTTCACGAGGCTATCACCGTCAGTTGAAGGAAGTGCATCCCTCTTTGGGCAAGATGAGGATCAAGTTAAAGGAAGGTGCCTGGTTAGGAAGAGTCCTTATAGGATCAATCCTAATCTATGCGTCAATTTAAAGGAAGAGATTAATAAGATGTTGAAATCTAGAATCATTGAGCCCATTGAGGAGTCAGAGTGGGTTAGCCCTATGGTGATAAGCACAAATAAAGATGGTAGGATAAAGATATGTGGTGATACATAGAGTTGAATGTTTCTTGTGTCATAGATCCTTTTCCCACACCTTTTACTGAGGAGATCTTGGAAGGCATTGCAGGGCGTGATATTTACTCTTTCACTGATGGATTCTTTGGTTATCATCAGGTTTGGATTGCTAAAGAAGATCAAGAAAAGACAACTTTCACCACTAAGTGGGGAAGTTTTGCATATACTGATTATGCCGTTTGGGTTGAAGAATGTGCCTATAGTATTTTCACGCATTGTTGTGCAAACATTTGAAGACTTTATCCATAAGTTCTTATAGGTTTACTGGGATGATCAGACTGTATATGGGCTGGTAAAGGATCACTATGACAACTTGAGACTCATGTTTGAGAAATGTAGGAATTTAAGCATCTACTTGAATATTAAGAAGTGTATCTTTGCTACACCCTTTGGAAGTTTGTTGGGACATGTAGACACCTAAAATATGCTTACACTTAGCATTTCATCTAATTCAACCGATTAACAATACTACGTTAATTCCTCATTCTTCACTCCATTCTCGGATGCCCATTTATGACACCTTCTTGGTCATATTCCTCCTATAAATAATCTAATTTGGTTAATATCTCTCTTATTAGTTAATCTAATTTGGTTAATATCTCTCTAATCACTTGCTAATCAATTTTAACTAACCTAAACCCTAGTTAACTAGCCTAAACCAATCTTAACTAAGCCTAAAGCATGTTTATCCTAATCTAATCTAAAAGAGCTTTAGTCCCACATGCACCCAAATTCCAAACTCTTCCAAACCAAAAACTATAAATACAAGGCTAAGCCTACCCATTCAGACTTACAACTTTACTCTCAAACACTTTGGAAAGGCATTAGAAACCATTTGTGATAGCTTTAAGCTATAGAACATTTGGATCTTGGCCATAATGCATTGTTAAGAGCTCCTCCATCTTGCATCCATCCATTCTAATTATAGTTAGTAAGGGAAGATCTAAATCTTGGCCATGTAGCCAACTTGGAGAGATCTCTTCACTATGTTTGGGAGTAAACAAAACATAATTTGATTGCTTAGGATCTAAATTAGGTTCAATTTTAATAAGCTTTCATAGAGTAGAGAGTAGTATACATGTTAGTTTTTGATGTTTTTGTCAAAGTTATAATACTTTTATGTTAGTTTCTCTTGTTTAGCTCTAATCTGATGGTGCATGGTTGACTTAGTAAAGCTTTGAGGTTCTTTAGCCTCACTCTATAGCTTTGCTGAACTTTCCATTGCATGCATTTGGCATGCATGACTTGGGTGGGACACTTATGTCCATCCTCCATTAATGGAGGTCCTTTGAGTTCTTCAAAGTCCTTTTTCAAGTTTTTTAGTTTAAATCACTTGTTATTTCCTCATTTCTATTTTTAACATTGGATAAATGACCTTCATTTACATACATTTTGTGGGTTTGATATCGAAATAGGATGCTTTGACTAACTACTAACCTATTTGCTCTTGAAAATTTGAAAATCCATGTTTTTTGTAGGTTTTTCATAGGGCACACATAGGCATTGTGAAGGGGTGCGTATCCATTGAAACAAAGTGCGGATCCATCGTTCAGGCATGTCTCGCATCACTATTTCTACGTTTTCAGTGTTTTCGAGGCGCAAAAACACTGCGCACGCTGCACTTGTTGAAACAAGCGAATACCGCTCATCATCGGGCGCATCTACGTCACTGTTTCTATGTTTTCTATGTTTCTGGGTGTAAAAACACTGCACACATGCGTACTTGTTGAAACAGGCGCGCATCATCTTGGGCATGTCGTGTCGGTCGGATTGCATTCACCACCAATCTTCCGGAGGCCATAACTTTTGCTCCCGAGCTCGAAATGACTCCGTTTTCATTGTGTTGGAAAGGTATTGAAGAGGACTACATAATGAAATCATAAAATTGGGATTTGGATTTAAAAAAATTTATGGTTTACATTATTAGGTAAATATTCATTTTCTAGCATGTCTTAAAGTCTGAAAAATTGTTTTTTTGGCCACTCTAACAATTTGAAAGGTTTTTTGACACTAATCATTTGTTTGTAGGGTTATTTTGTCCATTTTTGACTAAATTAGTTAAGTGTTTTTCATTCCTTAGCTTGAATTAGGATTTGTAAAAAGTGCGTATGCTCTCTCCTCGCGCTTTCCAAAGCGATCTTGGAGATAAAAACACTTGCACAAATTCTATTTTTTATGTTAAAAACACTTTCTTTTTAAGGATAAAATAAATTTTTTTATGTGCTTTTAGTAGGATTTCCACTTTGCGTATGCTCTTCCTTCGCGCCTTTGGGTGATCTTAGGAATCAAAAGCAAGTGTGAGTTCTCTTTACCTCAATGACGAACCAGTAAAACTACTAACCAACTTGTTTTCTGTAGAACCTTACGTTGGTCAAAGAAAGGTGTTAAAAATGAAGTGAAAACTTCTAATACATGTGTGTTTGTAGATTTACCAAATGGTGTGCCACTTTTGAAACCACATTAATATTAAAAAATTTAAAAAACACACCATATTCAACACACTGTATTGTAGGTTTTGAAAAAGGGTAAGTCCCTCTCCGCTTAACTGGAATGTAACCCCTTTGGCCTAATGCCTTAAGCTATAAAAATGGGGGTGGTTCCAGGAACCCTAAAGTAGTCCACCGCTGAGTAACCTCGTGGACGAAATGGGAAGCACCTCGCTTACCTACCTGACTAGTAAATCCTTGTGAGATAATGTTACAAGTTGTCCCTATGTGATTCTTTAAGTACATGATGGACACATTTACTGCCCACTGTGCTTAAAGGAAGCTAAGTCGAGATACTCCCAAGATAGTCAGGACTGTTTGGGTAAATCGTCTCGCTCGTGGATAATTTTGTAACACCTAGTTGAGAGAACTTATTAAGGAGACCATTTTGTCTGGAGGCCAACTTTACTAGTCCATGCGCGTCATTTTGCCATCACAAAGTGATAACTTGTTTGGATTCAACATTGTGTTTTTCAAACATGGTAACAAACTCATCCCAAGTTTGATCTGAGTGTCTTTCATCACAAATCTAGACAAACGTATTACTTAGCTTAGGTTCCTTCTCATTTTTCAAATGAGGTGAAGCTCTGCCCAAAGTGAAACTAAGTCTATTTTCACATGTTCTTGATCTACACCCATGCGTTCGTACTTTCCATGTTGGAAGTCGAATAGAGGCATACTTTACATGTCATGTCAAAGATTGTGCTAGCTACTTTTTGTACATTTACACTCATCCATGTTTGTGGCTGGGGTGTTAAATGACTAAAGCGAGTAGGTACATTTTCACATCTTTGGCTAGTCCTACGATCTTGACTTCAGGATCCTCATCATTGTTACGGGTCAGGTTTTGTCATTTTGTCTCTTCCTAGTTTGTCGATTTTTGCTTGCATTCTAGTCGTTCAGTCTTGGTATTTACATTACATCTCCCATTCTTTGGGCATGTAGTATAAATCCCTCTATTGCATAGTTACGTTGCTTGCATTACCACAAACTTCTTGTTATACCTTCTACTTGATTTTAGTTTAGACATCATCTGGGTTTCTTGACGAGTGTTGATACCGCATTATATATGCCGCCATGATGTTGTCTTGATATCGACACCTTGCTTTCTTGGTTGAGATATCTGGATAGCGTTGTTATAATATATCTAGTTGCAACATCCACTTTTCAAAACACTTAGCTTTTGTCAATACTCAAGTTAGTACTAGGTATACCTTGTGTGGAGGTCGCGATTGGCTCCTTGTTGTTACTTACACCTTGTTCATTTTGAACTTGACGTAAGTATTGACATTGTGTGGATCATCTTTGCATTGGGCTGTCATTTTGCACACACATTTTACATAGGGAGTATTTCCTTATTGTTTGGATTTGTGTTTCACACTTACGTGATTGTTCCTTGTGATTATTCATTCAGAAAACTTGTTTTCTAGGAAAATGCTTTTTGATCTCATCGAGATTGCATCATCATGATGTCTATTTTCCTTAGACCTTCTTCAAAAAATCACACACGTGTCTCTGTACATACTGAATGTCTAGTTGGCTACCATTGTGCTGCCCAAATCGGCATGGGGCCTTCTTCACTTTGAAGAAGTTTGATCGCACTATCTAGGTCTAGACATTTGTGCTTAAATGATGCCAACAATGACTGACTATCGAGCGAGTTCCTCATGCTTACGACAATGTGGAACCTAGGTTTAGGCATTCACATCAAAAGATACCCTTTACAACTAAGCCTCGTTTGGTTCTTCATGCTATAAGTCCCACCTGGGTACCTTGTTCCCCACCTTCAGCTCATAGTCGGTGGTATGGTTTGGATGCTTCTGATCCAAATTATTATTCGGGTTCCCCCCACTCTTCTTCGATTCAGATCCAAACTACCATTTGGATTCCCACTCTTCTTCTGAAGATTCGGATCCCAACTATTGTTCGGATACCCCTAGATCAAATCCTGAATCACGATCCTCCCTTCCTTCATAGGACCTTTATTCTAACTCACCTCAACGATGTCTTCCTCCTTTGAAGACTCGTGTGACTCCAAGTTCCATCGATCAAACATCTAATTTGGTTCTTGAGTCACGGTCCTCCCTTTCTTCACAGGACCTCCTTCATCAGTCGTATCAATGACCTCTTCCTCTATTGAAGAGTTCCACGACTCGGGTTACCTCTAGTCACTCATCCATTTGACTCTTACGTCGCAACTTAATGAATGGCTATGCGATCCTACTTTCTAACCTACATTACGTCGTCTTCTAGAAAAATGACCTAGGTCCAAATCCAAATCATCCATTCATGAAACGCTTGCCTCCAAGCCTACTTCCTCTCTTGAGTCATTTTCTGTCAATCAATCTTCCCTCTTAGCAGATCCGTTTCTTCTAGTCAACCCCCATGGTCAAAGAACAACAACCTCTACTAAATGATTTATCTCAAGATAAAGGAATAATCAGATTACACGAAGATATCCCTTTAGAGGATTGCAAACAAGGTTTCTTTTTTGATTTTGATACGCTCATGTATGGGGAGGAAGAAAATGATTCCTTTTATCAGAACATAGAGGAAGATCCTAAGGTCATGGAACTTGATTCTTCTTTTGTCATTCCATCTTCACCTTCCTCATGAACATGATGAGATGTTGAGGTCTAGCATTGATCCATGGCCTATCTTCTCATTTCCCAATCATTCCTTATCTATCATCATTCCTCAATCAAAAGCTTACCTTGGCTCACCTCCTGGTAGCCCATCGTCTTCTTCTATCTTGGGGCCACATCCTAGTAGCCCTCCATTTTCTACTTGTGGTTCACCTCCTGGTAGCCCATTACCTTCTATTCTTGGGCCAAGTCTTAGTATCCCTTTGTCTTATTCTATCTATGGGACACCTCCGAGTAGTCCCTACTCATCGATACTTGGGCCACACCCTAGTAGTCCCTCACCCTCATCTTCTATTCTTGGACCATGTCCTCATAACCCAACTTATTCCATCTTAGGGCCATATCATAGCAACCCTTCATCATCTTCTATTAGTGTCTCACCTCTTGGTAGCCCATCCTCTTCAATTCTTGGACCGTATCCTTTTCATCTATCACATCTTTCTTCTATCAATGTTTGTGGCAAGCCCACTACCATTTCTATCATTCCTTTCATCAATCATAAATGTTCACTTTCTTCTCCTTCTCGGGATCAGACAAGTCATGCGCCAGACTTATAAAAACCCAAATAGGTTCATTATCAATCTTAGGTCAAAGCGCCAAGAGCTCCAAAGCTCCCAACAAAGTAAATGATCTTAAGGTTAAAAATCAAACGTAATTCAAGAACACACATCAACGTAACCATCAAGTATGGCACAAAGTGCATAAACCTCTGGATAGGGAACTCAATCTCCTACATACGAAATCCATGTTTAAGGATAAATCGCAATCATTTATTGAGTATGAGCTCACCACAATGATCGACATCGGAGATAACATGACTCTTGATAAACAATCACACTTAGTCTCCCTTATTAAGGAAGTTGCAAACATCGTTGTTGGATCTTACCATGCAGAGTGACTTTGTTGGTCCCACCTTTCCAAAAACTATCAAAAATCTAAAAATAAAAAAATTCAAAAATACAAAAACATGAGAAAATATTTCATAGAAAAATCAAAGGTTCAAAGATCAAACATTGCAATTAGGTATTGTGTACATATGGATGTTCTTTCCTCCCTTTCTTTCTCTTCTTCTGCAAGTCTTCCTATCACTTTTATCCCTTCGATGATCTTTTGGTTAGCCTATTTGCATGCATTTTGTGATAATTATCTCTATGGTATCGGTTTGAACCTGGTCTTTTATCACCTTGGTAAATTAAAGAACAGTGACCTCTTAGAGATCCTATCACACTCAACATCTAATAAACTTGTTGCAAAGAAATTTTGGACATATTTGTTGACACTATCCAATGTAGTAATCACAATCACTTCCACCTCCTTCCATCAAGCCATCATTAACCCCTTGTTAAATAAGAGAGCTGAAATAAGTTTTTAGAAAGCAAAAGAATAAAAAATCAATTAAAATTCAAAAGCTAAAATCTACAAAGAAAAAGAAAATTGATATATAACTCTCTCTTGGGGTATTTCCAATAATCTCTATCGGGGCTATACATGTCCATTGGTAGTAGATCAATGTTGCGATTAGAATCAAATGCATCTCCGTCGGGGCTATGGATGCTTGGTGGCAATGGAGCAATGTACGGCTATCCTTCCACCCTTCATTCACAAATCACCTTTCAAAATCAATCATTCCTACACATTGGCTAGGGTGTCTTCACTTGTTGTCTATTAAATCTTCCCATCAAGAGGTAATTTAATTCCATGTTCACACAATGGATCTCTATGAGTATACATGATTAGTATGTTACCAAGTGTCTTTTTTTGGCCTTGTTAGACTCTTGCTTTAGTCCATATCTTGTCTCATGATTTGTGCCTTTGGCTAATTGATTCTTCATCGTGAGGCTTCTAAGCTACATTCATATCACTCACATCATTCTTCTGCTTCATTCAAAACATCCATGTGTATAAGATTTCCTTTTTTGACATGTTTGCGGACACCTTTTTCCCCTTTCACAAAGAAAATCGTCTCCTTTCTATCATGCGCTTTTAGGCCAACTTATGCTGGGGGCATCCTTGCTTCTTCCCAACACTTCAGTATTTTACATTCATCATCGTGTTGAACCTATCTATAATGGCCTTGGGTTCCACTTCTACACATGAAGAGTTTTCCTTTGAATACCCCCACCTAATCGCTGGGAAATTTCGTATCTTCACCTTCTTGCGCATGCACGTGGCCTTTCACCCTTGTACATCCCATCTATCGCTAGGGGCATCCACACTTCTTTGTCTTCCTGTACATAGTTTCAAAAAAATTTCAAAATCAAAACATTCAAATATGTTAGAAAAATCAAAACATTCAAATATGTTAGAAAAATAAAAAATTCAAATATGATAGAAAATTCAAAACATTCAAATATGTTAGAAAAATAAAAAACATTCAAATATGATAGAAAAATCAAAAACATTCCAATATGTTCAAAGAAATATCAAAAACATTATAAATCATCCTATAAACGTCGCTCTTTTGTTCTCACCTGTTCATGTGCACAACTCGCGGATCATCTTGATCTACCTCCATCAACCAAAGCTAGGCTGCTTACTTCTCATGCTACTGGGTACAACGAGTTTCTTGGTATTGTTTCATAGTGCACATTGCTTTTCCATTGGACCGAAGTGTCCTCCATTATTCCCCTTGCATGTATCTTTTCTTGGGGCACCGTCATTAACCCTTTTCGTTTATTCGAATAGGTTGGAACTGAAGCTTGATAACAAAAACATTGCATTATGTTTCTCTGTTAGGTTAGCTTGTTTACTTTCTCATATTGCATTGCATTTTGTATGTTGCATGGAGTTAGGCATATTTTAATTTCTTTTATTGCATTGCATTTTTTATGTTGCATGGAGTTAGTGTTGTTTTTTAGCAATGGAAATTTTTTTGTATATGGCTTTTCATGTTATACTACACTTTTGTTCATTCTTTTTAATAAGGACTGATGATGAAGATCTCTAGCAATATGATGAAAAATAATGTTGTTTAAAAGGCATTGTATGGATGTTAGCTCATTCCCCCTTCCTCATACTTCTTTTCTTCTGTATCCCCTTTCTTTTTGACTTATTCACACTATTCTTTCTTCTGTTCTCTTTCTTTAATCTTTTCGATCGTCAATCAAGTTCTTCTATCACCCCATTGACAATCGAGGGGCATCCTCCATTCTACTCATTTTTATTCTATCCTTTCAAAATTTTCTACTTGTTTATGCTTGTCTACTTTCTTTCAAGTGGCGTCGCTTATGCCACCCCAAAGAGGGGCAAATGTAGACACCTAAAATATGCTTACACGTAGCATTTCATCCAATTCAACCGATTAACGATACTACATTAATTTTTCATTCTTTGCTCCATTCTTGGATGCTAATTTATGACACCTTCTTGGTCGTATTCCTCCTATAAATCATCTAATTTGGTTAATATCTCTCTTATTAGCTAAACATTCCTCCTTTCGACCATTCAGAATCTCCCGATTTTTTCTAGACCACTTCTATTGGCTTCCTAGGCTATCTATCGGTTGCGATTGGTTATCCGGACCCCTCCTACTCTCAATGAGTCTCTAATCACTTGCTAATCAATTTTAACTAGCCTATACCCTAGTTAACTAGCCTAAACCAATCTTAACTAAGCCTAAAGCATGTTTATCCTAATCTAATTTAAAAGAGCTTTAGTCCCACATGCACCCAAATTCTAAACTCTTCCAAACCATAAACTATAAATACAAGGCTAAGCCTACCCATTCGAGACTTACAAATTTACTCTCAAACACTTTGGAAAGGAATTAGAAACCATTTGTGATAGTTTTAAGCTATATAACATTTGGATCTTATTCATAATCCATTGTTAAGAGCTCCTCCATCTTGCATCCATCCATTCCAAATATAGTTAGTAAGGAAGATCTAAATCTTGGCCACGTAGCCAACTTGGAGAGATCTCTTCACTATGTTTGGGAGTAAACAAAACATAATTTGATTGCTTAAGATCTAAACTAGGTTCAATTTTAATAAGCTTTCATAGAGTAGAGAGTAGTATACATGTTAGTTTTTGATGTTTTTGTCAAAGTTATAATAATTTTATGTTAGTTTCTCTTGTTTAGCTCTAATCGATGGTGCATGGTTGATTTAGTAAAGCTTTGAGGTTATTTAGCCTCACTCCATAGCTTTTGCAACTTTCCATTGCATACGGGACACATTATATGCAAAGAAGGCTTGTTGGTAGATCTGTTAAGGTCATAGTTATTTTGAGCTTAGAGGAGCTTACCAATCAAAGCGAGGTGTGCGGATTATTAGGACATATAGGTTATTATAGAAAATTCATTAAGGGATATGCTAAGATTTTTTTCCCTTGGAAGAATTGTTGAAGAGTAAAGGAAAGTTTCATTGGGATGAGGCACAACAAATAGTGTTTGAGAAACTAAAGGAAAGAATCACTTCTACGTCCATTCTATTCTTTTCTTCTTGGAATAAACCATTTCATGTACATGTTGATGCATTTGGCATGGCCATTGGCGTCAGTGTTAACACAACCTGGTGATGGGATTTTTGATCATCCTATCTATTTCGTGAGTAGGAAGTTGACACCAGTTGAACAAAATTATAGAACTACAGAGCGTGAATCATTATCCATGATTTATGCGTTGCACAAGTTTAGAAAATACTTTTTGGTAACTCCCTTTATATTTTATACAGATCACATGACACTTAATTAGTCAGTTAATAATCCCATTTTAAAGGGGCACATATGCCGCTGGATTATCTTGTTTTAAGAATTTGAATTTACATTGGTTGTAAAACCAAGAAAGAGAAATTTTAAACCAGATCATTTGTCAAGGATTAACTTAGGTGAGGACGTGCAGAGCATTGAGGTCACAATGTTGGATGCACAATTGTTTAGATTGAACCACGCACCCACTAATTGAGAGGACTTTGTTTTTTTTACGTACTTGTGTGGCACCTGAAGGGATGAGGAGCTTAGAGAAGAAACAACTTGCCTTATGTGTCGTGCCTTATATGTTGATTAATGGAGATTTATACAAGTTAGGTCGTGATGAAATTTTGTGTCAGTGTGTACATGAGCATGAGTGCAAAGCTATATTGGAGAAAGCTTGTGGTGGAATTGCATGAGGAAATTATGCAAGGAAATACTATCCACATGCAAAACTTTTCTAGCTGGCCTTTAGTGGGAAACACTATATAAGGATTGTAAAGAGTATGCTAGGGTGTGTGATCATTGTCAACACCTTGGGAAGCCTGGGCATAGAGATGAGATGCCTTTGAGGCCTATTGTGAGTGTAAAACCTTTTGAGAAATGGGCGTCTGACTTTGCAGGACTTATTTCCCCACCGACGCACAAGACTGGGTTGCGCTATATTATTATATGTATAGATTATTTAACAAGGTGGGTAGAAGCAATGCCTACAAAGGATTGCACGAAAGCTACGAAAACATGGTTATTATGAGAAAACATTATCAACAATTATGGATGTCCGTTGAACTTAACAAGTGATAGGGGCAAACACTTTTTGAATGAGACTATTAGAATATTATTGGTAGAATTTATAGTGGCACATCATAAGCCAACACCCTATCACCCACAGGGAAATGGAACAACTGAGGTTTTCAACAAGATATTGGGATATACATTGACCAAGATTTGTGATGTTAGAAGAAAGGATTGGGATGATAAAGTCTCTATTTTACTTTAGGCGTATAGGACAACTTACAAGAGGTTGAATAAGGCCACACCCTTTCATTTAGTGTTTGGTGCAGAGGCTATTTTACTAGTGGAATAAATGTTTCCCTCCATGCGTATTATGCATGCAAGAGGACTGGATGATGAGAAAACACTTGAAGAGCGTATAGATAAGATGATACGGTTGGATAAGATGCGTGTTATCGCATGGTGGAGCCAGAAGACAGAAAAGGCCAGGTAGAAGGCATGGCATGATAGGCATATTAGGAATAAGACATTGGAAACTGGATAGATGGTTCTTCTTTATGACTCCAAGTTTACGTTTCACCCTAGAAAATTGTAGGTGCATTGGTTGGGACCATATGTGGTGACATATATACTTGATTCAGTTTGCATTTTTCATTTAGAGCCTTTGGATGGAACACGATTACCCAATTATTTCAACGGAGTAAGGTGAAGCCATACTA
The DNA here is from genome assembly GCA_018340775.1 of Taxus wallichiana var. yunnanensis. NCBI lineage: Eukaryota > Viridiplantae > Streptophyta > Pinopsida > Cupressales > Taxaceae > Taxus > Taxus wallichiana. Next base: position 449,019,099 of record CM031241.1, on the reverse strand, counting down.
TAAATAAGTCTTCTTGGTGTTTGTAATAAGGCAATATTTCTAGTTAGATTAGGTTTCCATTTAATGCATTTATTTTATATGTTTTTCCTTTCATCATCACTATGCTTTATCAATTTAGTTTAGTGTTTTGTTGTAATAAGTGCACTTGTGTGCCAGTAGCTACTTACTATCTATTGAATTCATGTGTAGAGGACCATGCATACATTTAGTGTGGGGTCGATCAGAAAGTGATTGGTGCCTTGATGCATATTGGTGTGCATTGTGAAACTAAAAGTGCTTAGAGTAAAGATGGTTATAAAGAGAATTCCAAGAAATTTAATTTTATTAAAGACCATGTGTAGAGAGATGGATGCGCACTGTAACGTGAGGTAGGCTGTAACATTGGAAAATACTTAGCAGGGTTAATTTTAAGAGACCTCTTGGAAATCGGAGGTGGAAAATACCTGGCAAATATCCCCGTAACCGGTTTCATTGAAAGACAAATTTACCATTTTTTTTAGAACTGAATTTTCACCCGCTATTTTTTTGAGTTAGAGAGACTACAAACATTAACGTAGAGTTGACATGTGATAGGAAGGGTTCCTGTCGCGCATCAACAAGATTTCTTGACTCGCGACAGAAGGCATCCTATCGCGAAGTCAACAAGTTTTGTTGATGCATGAAAGGAAGGTTTATCAAATAGTTTTTGACACACGTCTTAGACTTAGAAACTCGATTTTTTCCTATAAATACCCTCTCATCATTCATTTTCACGTTTACACTTTTAGCTCCCAAATTTTCTTGTTTACAGGAATCAAGGTAGGTACAATCAAGCTCAAGGACAACTATAATGGCGACTACAAGTGCAGCCCAAGCCCAAGATAAAAATCAAGAGGAAAATCTAGTCAACCCATAAGCCCTATCCAAGGGCAAGATACTCTACAGGAACTTGTTGTGCCCCCACATTTAGAAAATTTTACAAATGAATTTGGAATACAAGGATTTGATTGATGCATGTGAGTTTGGTGGGCTTGTTAGGATGCCCTATTTCGAAATAGACCATGATGTTATGAACTACCTTCTCTCCTCATACAATACAAAGGACGGTCTATTTACTATTACTGTGGATGACGGTTGAATGTTTCAATTTGGTATCGACCCAGTTGATATTCATTGGTTAACATGCCTCCCATTCAAAAATTTACCCATTATTACAAGGAAGTTAACACTCATCGAAGAAGATAAGAAATACCTCGAATCGAATTTCGGTTTCCATGTTGATTGTAAGTGTAAACCGCTTTCAATTTTCATTTTGTATTCATTTTCTGATTTTGATACAATTCAAATTGATATTAATTCCAACGGTTTTTTGGCATTTACATCTCATGTCAATAAATCCAGACGTGGTGTGGATACACAAGGAATTGCACACCACTTTCTTGCTACTATGATTTCCTTCTTTCAAGCCAGAATAGTTTTGTAGGGTCGGAAAATGGATATACCAAATTGGGCCATTGCATACATTCTTGTAACTATCAAAAAGCACAAATTTGATTGGTGCACCTTTTTATCCAAAAAATAAGAATTGACATTACAAATGCAACGCTTTCATAAAAATGAGTCATTCACTCCAAAACTATCTCCTTGGCCTTTATTACGAGACTCTTTTAAATTTAAAAGACAAACCAATTCCTACTTGCATGGATGAGGCGTTGATGAATTTGTCAATTCCATTTCAATAACAACAGGTATAAACTATAAAGTTTGTATTTCGACATTAGACTAATAGGATGTTCATCTTGAATTGATTAACTATTTACTATTTACAGAGAAGATTTTTAGAGGCCCTTCCTTGAAAAAAGGTGGCATCAAGAGGAAGAGGCCAACAAACATGTTGAGGCGTCGATATATTCACAATCTAAAATGGAAGTTCACTCATCTCCGAACCATGCCAACCATTTGAATTCGTTAAACACCGAGATAAGTAATAACCTAACATGTATTATTTACAAATTCCAATTTTGTATCATTTTCATTTTACCATATTGAATTGACATATAATCGACTATTGCTAACATTATAGGGGCTTTGGACTATACTTGTGCTTCTCAAAGTCAACCATCTTCACCAACTCACTTAGTTCAGTCACATACAATTGTCTCTTCTCAACAACCACCTAAGCAATCCCATCAACGCAAAACTCAAAAACCACCAATTACTACTCCAACACGGCCACCTCAAGCACCACGAAAGCTACCCTCAACAACAAGGTATGATTTTATTGATTTAGTACAAGTTTTGAATAGTACTTAATTTAATTTTGTAGTTTTTACATAGTTTAACAGTTTTTCTTATGATTTTTCTTAAAATTTTCAGCACATTGCAGTCTTTCACCTTTTGTACAAATAGCGGCACCACCCCCTCCTCCACCAATAATATTAAAAATGCCAACCAGATGATCAGGAAAAAAGAACATTGGTAAACACATGCCAATTCCTCCGGCCCCTAGTGGGACACTAAACATTGCCTCCTTGTTTCAAATTCCAACCCTCTCTCTCGGTGGCTTGCCCAGTACGTAATGGGCATATCAATTTTAAATAATATAACTTTAGATGAAGATTACTTGGGCATTGATAGCAATGACCCAATAGGATTTTTCACTACACGTGAGATGATTCAAGGCCAGTAGGTATACTTCTATTTCAACATAATTTATTCAAATTTCATTACATTTCACTTTAGATTTATTTTATCATAAATAGGATCAGCCACCCAAAGGCATAAATAATTATTAGTCGATGATCAACCCGAAAGCCCCCATACCTCTCCAGCGAGATCATCTTCTTTAGATATAGATGGTGAACAATTGCTACCTTTTCCTTTAGAGAACTTAATTGGTTATGATTGTCAATCCCATGTCGATGATTTTATTCTACCTCATATCAGTCAGCTCATAAAATGGGAGAGAAGGGCTAAAGTACTAATCAATGAGATAATAAGTCATTTTGAAAATTATTGGCAAAGGGATAGTTTATACATTGCAGTCCAGAATCAACCTGCGAAGATGGATTCCTTACTTACCCAAGTAAGAAGTGGGACTATTACGTATAACAACAATTATAAAGAAGATATTTTAGATAAATCATTAAACAAATTGGAAAATATTAGTGTTGAAGCCGAGACATATTTTAACAAATGGTCTAAGGATAAGGATCTGTAAGTAGATTTGCAAATGCCCGAGAGAGATAGAGCGATCGTAAGTATTATCACTTTGAAATAATTTTTTTGTTAATTTGAAATTTTATTATTTTAGTAATATGTTTAATTGAGATCACTTTTTTTTGTGTAGTTGAAATATGAAAATTTGAAGAGTCAAGCAAAGGTGTTCCAAGTTCACTTGGAAACCACGAAGAACAATTTATCCGCAACAAATAATTTGAAAGAAAATATTGTTTTAGTTAACAAACAAAAAAATAACCGAAGCAAGATAATTAAAGAGCATGGTTTCGAACCTAAAATTTTATTCAAAACCAAGGCAGCTGAAGATCCAAGTTTGGTATCCCATGGAGATGCGACAAAAGAAGAACAAAGAATTGTAAAGAATCTAGATAGTGCTGCAGAAGATCTCATAAGTTCGGGATTATTCAAGACATTTGGGAAAGGGGTACATGTGGAGAAGCCATTAGGGAAAGGAGTACAGGAGTGGAAGCCATTGGGGAAAGGGGTACAAAAATTGAGGGTTGAAAAATTTCATGATTGAGGGTGGAAACTTGAAAAATAGAATCTTTAAATTTGAAAGTTTGAAATACTTTATAATCTATATTTGAAAATTTGAAACATTGAATGTGATGGTCATGGCATTTGAAATTTATTATCTTTAATTTTATATCTTCCTATATATTATGTATAGAATTTCTAGATTGTATATGGTGTTTATGTTTCTTCTCTACTTGTAATGATGATTGCATTAGATGTGGATGATGACATTAGAATAGAATCATAGTCTCATAGATATGGATTATCATGAATTGTATGTGGACGTAGATTTAGGTTCTTTAAGCACGATCATGGAATCGGATGATGATAATGGATAATTGTTTTAAGAAAATTTGGAATGTAGTATGACGAGAGACATTTAAACGTTCTCAAAATCTTCTTTCTCTCTACTTGTAATGATATGATGACATTAGAATGGATATAGATGATGATGAATGATGATAATGGATAATTGTTTTAAAAAAATGGAATGTGTTAGGAAAGAGACGTTTTGCACATTTAAAATATATAAATAATTGTTTTAATAATAATTGGAGTGTTAGGATTATGATAATGATATGATGACATTAGATGTGGATGATGACATTAAAATATATATGGATGATGATGAATTTTATGTGGACGTAGATTTAGCTTCAAGCACGATTGTGGATGATGAATTGTATAATGGATAATTGTTTTAAGAAAATTTGGAATGTGTTATGAAATAAACATCTTAATATGGAAAAATCTTCCTCTCTTTGTAAAATTCGATTGTGTGATTTCATCACACAAAGTTTAAAAAATATATTAAAGCATTTTGCAAATATAAAAATAAATTAATTATAATTGTAAAAAATCAAGAAATGTCATATGATAGGGTTTAAGTTACCTCTCGTGTATGGCTGTGAAAAAAACATATGGAAGGAAAATGAGAAATCATCCTTCGTAGTGTGCTAGATCTTTGATTTAAGAAAACTCAACACGAGAAATGAATTAGTAGATAGATGGGTGAGTTTCGACATTGTTAGTCCCGAGAAGTGTGAGCTTCCTTGGATGGATGTCAACCCATGTTTTAAAAAAAAGATGAAATAATTGTATTTAAATAAATGTAAATATATATACCTGTAACATCTTTAATGATAACAAGAGATGAAACAAAATTTGATAAAAATCCTTAGTCAATATTTGTATCTGTAGAGTTAATATGAAATTGAATAAATAACCATAATTAAAATGTAAGGTGACAAATAATAAAAGTAAGGTCAAAGAGATACCTATTTAAAGTTGAAATAATCCATTATCAATAGCTTCTTCAAACTCGATGTTCTCTTCTTTAGAGTGTGACGATGCGCCAATTCCACTCTCATCATTGGGAACAATTGTACTCGTAGTTGTATTATTCACACCTCTTATTTCGGAAGGGAATTCTTATGCACAATTTCTCTATCTAAAGGAAAGGTTTCCATGGAGTAGTGAGATACATAACACCTCATGTAAACTTTCCGATTTTTATCAACTGTTTCTCGAGTTTTGATTTTATAAATGATAAAGCATTGAAAACCCTTTCATCCTCCATGACTCCCAAAATCATTGTTTGGTATAACTCATATAATATGAAATATTCACTCGATGTCTTCTTGTAAGATATAAATTTGATAGATTCCTCGCCATAGCCTTGTAATATCACCACTTTTAGAAGGTTCATCTAAATTTTTATATTGGTTCCTCATTGTTGTTGTAAAATTTGTTGATTGAAATTTTAATAAATCAACATTCAATATACCTTTGATTTCCATACCCTTGAACTCGAAGTCTTTGTGAAATGTTCCATTATTGTACCCATGGATTTATGGAAATGATTTCTTACAAAGTCTCGCACGACCACCTTGAAGTATTCAAAAATTAGGATTCATCACACCCATTGCTTCAAGAATTTTATCTTTGGAGAAACGTTCTCTAATTTTATGATGATAAGGATTAAGAAGATTTTTTTAGCTTTATTCTTGTTTCAACTATAATAGACTCAAAGAGATTACATGTCACGAGAACATCTTCTCATTCCGATCCTATAATATCTTGACATTTTTGCAAAATGTGCAGTGGTATGTCCCTCCCATTAACAATGATGCAGAGGTGATCATGGATATTAAATCTCAAATACTTATTGGGATTTTAAGATCTAATAAAGCTTTCCAATTCTTAAAAAAAGGTGTATCAAAACTATCTTGGGAAAATACAAGATATCAAGAATTTGACATACCATTTTTCTCATTTGTATAAAATCCACAATATAGATTAATCTCCCTATGCATGCTTCATCAGTGTATTGATCTCCTGCAACATTGGAAGAATACCAACCAATGTAAGTAATGTATCCAAATCAGTTAAAATGGAACAAAAGTACCTCACCCTGTCAACTTCATGATGATATTTGTGAATGAAACCAACCAACGAAGGATACTCCTCACAAACTCGCATGCGTAGGTTCATATAAAGATATCCATCTTGTCTCTAAACATCATTCAAAAGTTTTTTTCCATATGTAATTCCAATTGCAAATTTTAGAACTCAAGAAATCACTTTGGGATACTTGCCATATAGGATGAAGTTCTTTTATAAGGTCTTCTAATTTAGCAACATTTTTGTAATTTCTTACCATTTTATACGCTAAATTCATTTTGTGAGCCATACAGTGAATTGGTAGCATATATGGGGCCATCTTTGTAAACACATAGCCCTATTCGGTGACCTTGCATGATTGATGCACCATCTTATCCGATGCATACCAACTTCATATCAATTTCATAATCAGCCATTCCAGCAATATCTTTCAAATGAGAAAAAACTCTATTATGTAAGTTTTCGCATTACGATTTTTAACCATTTTCATAACACCCGGTGAGATGAGGTGTCCTTATATGATTTTCTAAAGTATAGACGTGGATATATACCCATGCGGTGTTGTCATGCTATCACTTCATCAATTGAAAGAGAGATAAACTTTGATTTTTTTACATTCTCTTTCAAATCTTCCTCTCTCTATCATCGAAAGGCATTTTTCCATTTCTTATGCACTACTTTCAGGACCAATGAGACTAGAGGTACGTTGGGAATTCCATTATATTGATACAAAACCTTGAAATCGAGCAAATCCAAAATTGGTATTCCTTTCTTTAGTATGTGAAATAAAGTAGATAATTGTATGAATTTTGCATGTAGATTTGTTTGATTCATCTTACCAATTTACGATGTGATCGATCCTCCCTTTTCCATGAGATGTCTACATTTTTTCTGCTTCGCTTTATAATCCGTTGTGTATTTAACATGCATGCATTATTTTTCATTTTTCCACCTGTGTGTTTTAATTTTCTAGCCATCCGCCATCGTTACATTCAAATATTGTTTTCCACAATGTTTTTCTATAGTGTCCAACTTCATTTGCATTTTTTGTTGCTTTCCCAATTTCCATGTACATATTGTACATGTACATTCAAATGGGATCTCTTCTAAATTAGATGATTGTATAGGTTCGATAAATGGAAATTTAGCAGCCCAATAAAATTGTATGTCCTCCCAATGGTCCACATATTCTTGTTTGTTTTCAATGTTTTACTTTTTTGAGTAGAATTTTGAGCAATATCACAATCACCTGGTTTCCTCTTTCGTGAACCAGAATTTGAATTTGATTTCTGTGTTCCATTTTGTTGAGTATTTGTATGTGTGATATCTTGATGCACTCCTAGTTGCACCCCAATAGGAAGAATATCTTCAGGATCTGGCATCTCAAAAGTTATATCTTCAATATCTGTCATGGTATTATCGTAGGTGTCATTTGTTTGATATTGTGCATAATGCATGTCCACCTAAATATTACCTTCCACACAGTTAGTATCCTAATTCTTTCTGGTGGTAGCTATATGGTTGTTGGTAGTTACAATATCTGTATCAGCAGAGTTTCCAAAATAATTGAACAGGGACTTTTGAGATTTCTTAGTTACTTTTTGGGTCTTCGCATTCTGAGGACTAGCACCTTCCATTATTCGAATAGAGTTGTGCATCGATAAAAGAACCAAGACAATTGAGTCACACGCATCGAGGAAACCAAGTCACGAGTCGAGTCATGCGTAGAGGAACACTAAGTCACGTGCAAAGGAAAAAGGAATACCAAGTCACGCGCCAAAAATTTACTAAGTTGCGAGTGATGCATCAAAAATACCAAATTGCACATCAAAAAAATGAGTCACATGAGTTATAGGAAACCAATTCACTAAGTCGTCATGCAAATATCCTGTCACCCGACTATAAACTACTAACAATCAAATCTATATCCTCCGGTGCTTAGAGTATGCAAGTTCAACAACTAACTACCCTTTGAATCACCTAATTTTTATAGGAAATTTTTTTCAAATGTATGAATCACCCCAAAAAAATATATAACAAATTCACTGTAAATTTTAGGCGAACGACATTGAACAAATATCATTCAAATCGCCCTAAAATGAATTTTAAACTATTATGAATAATCAAAATTATCCTGCTACTTGGTATGGGAACATTGGATAGGTACTTTAGTGCACGGAGTAACATAAGGAAATCTATGGCAAGAGGTAGTAGATGTGCAAAAGGTTATGACCGAGGCACGATGTGGAATACTAAAGAGTGGAATTAATGCCTGCGTATGATGGTGGTTGAGGAATAATTAATGTAAGGAATTTTGAAAAACCTATAAGAGTTGGTGCTTGCAATGTTATTATTACCTTGCAACATTTGTGCTCTTGATTTGTGAAGTGTGTAGTGTGATGAATGATCTTTTAAATGGCAAACTGGGTGAATTCATGACACGACACTGATAAAGCTCCATAGAAGAAGGGTGTTTGAACTATTTGGTTATGTAAGTGTTGGCTTGGAAATTTGTCTCGAGGGAAAATTATGGGTTTCTAAAGCAACACTATGGGAATCTAAGTCCCTCTACTTATAACGGTGTAACTACCGTATTATGCATGCAAAATCAAGTGAATTCGATGGTGGTTTTTCAACCGGAGATCCACAAGGGCACTCCACTAACCTTATGGAAAAGCCTACAATTGCTTGCAAGGATAGAAATTGATGAGAGTGGGAAAGGGGAGTGAGAATGAAGACAAGGAAATCAATGGTGGAGGTAGAAAATCAGAGGCCTACAAACATTGATTAGAAAGTTTACAACATGCATTTTAACGAAGAAATAATATGAATTAGCAGAACAAAGCTACAAGACTGAATAAAAACAAATTGGTCACAAAGTACCAATCGAATCCTCAATCAAAGGGGCATAAAATCCATCTTTTCTTATTATAGCTGAAATGGAAACTCATACAATGAAAGAAAATGGAAGAAATTTGCAGAAAGAAATAGAATAGAAGAAATGACGACTATCTATTTTGTCCTCTGTACGTGAATTTCATTTACAGTTTTCCAAAATGTGATTTCCAACCATTATAATGACTTGTAGAGGACAAGAAATAGCCCACAAGGGGTGGTTACAACTTCCTAAGGTCCAACAATAGTTACAATTGAAATCCAATCATTTTGCATCGATTCGGATTCCAAAACGTAGAAAAATAGCCATGGTAGAAGAGAAATCAGAAATAGTTACAAACATTGCTAGTTCGAATATGGGCCATTAGATCATCTTTTGTGCCTTTGAATTGATACATCCACGTGGCAGCAGGTGATTGGAGCGGCTGCGGGTGAGCCCTTTTGTTTCATGACTTTTGGGAGTTTTGGAAAATTTTCACTTTTTCTCCACCGGCCTACAATCCCATGTACACGTGGCACAATACTATTGGTTGTGGGGCTCAAACCTTAATATTTTCTCCTCCCAGCTAGGCTCATGGATCTCCTTAACCCCGCCAATCCGCCTTGGGCAAAAACTGTAATTAAAGTCTACCGAGCCATAACTTGCAAAATAAAAGGAGTTAGAACAACTTCTTTACCTTTTTGGAAAGGGGAAGAAATTTCCCATATGATGAAGTAGGTTCTAAACCTCCTTGATCCCTTAGAAAGTGCTAGATTTCAAAATACTCATACAAACCATTTTCAAAGGGTAGTAACTCAAAAATTTAAGGCTTAGACATTAAAAATGAATGCAATTTTTGAGGGGACAACAATGGCTCTAGCTTGGGGACATGACATGGATTAAATAGGAGAAAACATGGCATGAGGATCAAAATCTCAAGTTTTAAAACATATAATGTTGACCAGTGCCTTATCCATTGGGCCTTGCAGAGTCATGTACAACTTCTGAGGAAAGAAAGAAGGAAGAAGAGGACACACAAACAAAAACACACCAAAACAGAAAGGGGAAAACAAAACACACAACACAAAAGGGGAAAAAACAAAGCTATGGTACAAGGTGAGGGACAACTCACTTTCACTGATGGACTTTTCATTTCTCAAAAGTTACCCCTGAAGAGGCAACACTGAATGATTATGTTCTATGAAGCTGTTGACAGGTTCCAAAAAGTAGCCTCCCCTCCTCAGCTGCTTATGAAAGCTAGGTGCTTCCACATTTATCTATGTACTTGGTAGGAGTGAATCCATGTGAACTTCTTGATGCTCAAGTCCTTGCTTGGAAATTCCATTTCCTTCATGTTCTTTGAAATCAGTTTGATAGTGCTAGTTTCCTTCCATGTTTATCCATATAGTTGATTCTCCATCAAGCATCTCATTGCTGTCCCAAAGCTGATTTCTATTCCAATTCATTGGATATTCTGATTTACTTTCTTTTCTAACTCTATGCTCATTGGAATCTTATCCATGAGAAACATTTGATTCATCTTTTATCTCTACTCCATAGTGAGGCACTTGAGTATTAATGGGAGGATGGAAGGAAAACTCATTCTTTTCTTGTATGTCCATGACACAAATGAAGAGATCAAGAATTAGATTGGGGTCTTCCTCAGCTTGAATTTCATCCAATATTTCTTGCACGAAGTTATGCTACATTATTTCTTATAGCTCATCTTTGTATCCCTTTGAATAATGTGGCTCAAGGAAACTAACTAGAGGGATTACCTCATTATCTTTGGAATCAATGTACTCTAACAATCCTTCATCAAAAAGAGATTCATTTGCAGAGACCTCGAAAATCCTTGATTCAATTTCTTCATCATGGAAAGAGTCTTCATCCTCGAATGGGAAGGAAAATAAATCCATTTCATTATTGCTTCCATTAGACATTAATCCCAGAATGGCATCGTATTTTTCATATTTTTTTAACTCAAAGTGGCAACCTTCTTATTGGTTATGGCTTCCAAATCAGCTTCACGCTGGTCATGCAGATTTTTGGCTTACATCAGGGCTTCGAGACTAAGCTCGGGATCTTGCTTTCTTCTGGCTTCAAGCATTTCTTGCACATATATTTCTTTCAATATTTTCATAGGCTCATCACAAGATATTTCGTATCTCCATAGACAGCCTGATTGAGATCATCTTCATCCCCAAATGGAAATGAGAACAACTCCTCGAATTGGAAAAGCATGTTAGATGATTTATCTTCTTGAAATTTATTGAGAACCATCTCTTCTTCTTTCGGGTCTGCATCATCTACTGATTAGGATGCATTCTTGTAACTCAAATCTCCTCAATGCTTCTTCAAAATTTAGATCTCTCTGGGAAGGCACGTCTAGCCCAATCAATATGGGAATATCTTCCTCCGAGCGGTTGTCACCTAGTGATTCATCTACCTAGTAATTTGGTATAGAATGTTAGCTTTCGGGTTTCCAGAATTTTGCAAAGTGTATTTCATTTTTGTATGGGTAACAACTTCTTCATTTCACCTTTTACATGAATAGTAGCAGATGACCAGCCCATTTTAATTTCTCCACCTAGATCTCTACAAAAATTCTACTCAGAAGCATGCCAAAATTTGTTGGGATGTCTGCCACTAAAATAGTTAGCAACACTTTCACGCTAGGGAAGTCAACCAAAGCTACTTGTGCATCTTTTATCCTTCCAATCAGTGGCACTTGTTTTGATTCCATGGAATAACATGCTCCATTTACTCTAGTCAAAGTTAGGCTAAGGGAATTTACAAATTTGAGAGGCATTACGTTATCAGAAGCTCCAGAATCAATAATACAGTTGTTCAATTCAAAACCATTTATGAGGAGAGACAAATAAAAAGGCTCAACTCTAGATGTTTTGGCATCGAGCTGAGAGCTAACATATTCTGAGATGGAGGTTTGGATGGTGTTGGAAGGAGTCCTTTAGAAGTGGAACTTGAAGGTATAGAGCTACTACCCAGACTGCATTAATAAATCTATCAAATTGGGCCGGGTGTTTTGCAAGTATTCTAATTCTAGAGAGCTGGACTTTGGTTTTGCTTGCATGCTCTACAAAATCAAATGGGGGAATACTGGATGAGGAGGTAGCTCCTGAGGTGGAAAAGGATTTACATGGCAAGGGCTTTGAAGGAACCTTGTTCATTTTGGATGAAGGATTTTCTACCAAAGGTGCAACAATCGGTTTAACAGAGGATGGAGATATAATCTTTGGCTGAACTGTGGGTGTTTTAACAGAGACTCCAATGGAAGGGGAATTGCTTTTAATAATTGTAGAACTAGAAGAAGAAGTAAATGAATTACTTGGCACAATGTTAACACGGTCCTTGGCAACAAAAAGTCTGATTTTCTCTAGCAGAATCCATGGAGGGTGGCAATGGAGAACCTTTGTTGATAATCCTCTTTTGTGCGACCTCAGAAGTTGAAGCTTCTTTATTTTTCTTCTCCTTTGGAACCACTGAGGATGGAGTGTTATTTTTGGATTGCATTCTGGTGAAGACAACACATGAAAGCTTGGTGTTTCCTCCTCTTCTTCTTCATCATCATCAATGAATTCAAACAACCCATTATGCATATCGACCTCCTCAACTTCTAGGTAGCCCTCATAGTTTTCTTCATCATCTCCTTTAGGTTCATCAACTTCAACTTCCTCTTTGGTATCAAAGGCAACGTTGACTGGTGGTGCTTCAAGAGCAAGTTGGTGAGGAGGTGGTGCAATCCATTGCCTATCATTAAAGTTTGGTCTTCTTGGATTGTTCCTCATAGTGATTTGTGATAGCTTGCTTCTTCAAGGAAACCAAATCATTTGCCATTTTTTGAAACATTGGATATGTTGTGACTAAATTAGAACTTTGACCCTTTTTTTTTCCATTGGGCCCTTCACCTTTCCCAGAAAGAATTAAATCATCATCAGTTTCAATGGTAGATTCTTGAGCTTCCCTCAATGTTATTGGTTGGTCTCTTCTGAGGAAGAAACCAACTTCCAATGGCAAGGCACTGATGAAGAATCTCTTCAAATTATTATCAGGAGGGACTACATCTTTGGGATTCTTCTTGTTAATCTGTCAAACCTTGCAATGAAATCTCTCATGGATTCAAAAGCTTTTCTTCTTCATTTGAACCAACAGATCTTGGCAATCTTCAGTGCTCTTGAATCTATGTTCAAATGCACTCCTTATATCCTCCCAGCCTAGTGATAGATCTTGGGGGCAACATGTAGAACCATTCAATCCATTTTCTTGGAGTGACTCCATGAAAAGTCTATGACTGATACATCTTCATCTTCAACACCTAACACACCACAAGCTGTGATGAAGGATGCTACATGATCCTTAGGTAGTTAGGAGCCATCTCCTTTGAACTTGGGGAAATTCTTCCTTGAACCTCTTGGCAGATCATGAAGTATTCGTGGGAGAGCGAGAGGACCAGTATTTCTTCCCCATGGCACATTGGGTCTACGTGCTTCTCGTTCATTATCAACCATTCTATCTCTTTGTCTAGATTCTTGAGTAGCTAGGGCTTCTTTCCTCTTTCTGCTGCTTGGAGTCTTTCAATCTCCTCGAATTGAGCCCGAATCTCTTCTTCTCTTTCAAAAGGAACTCTCTCTCTTCCTCTTCTCTTTCCAGCTCTTGTTCTTCTTCCTTAAGATCACCAAAAGTAGGATCAACAAATCTTCCTGATCTTAATTGCCGGGTATACCTCCTGTCAGCCAGCTTGAAGACTTATGGTCTTCTCAGAGGTGGATCACAAGGAACCTCAAAATTTTCAATAAACTCTAATGAAATTATATGACCATGTGGTCATTTTTAGGTGCAGATGCTGCAAAATCTACCCCATGGTGGGTGCCAAAACTGTTGGCTTGGAAATTTGTCTCGAGGGAAAATTGTGGGTTTCCAAAGCAACACTATGGGAATCTAAGTCCCTCTACTTATAACGGTGCAACTACCGTATTATGCATGCAAAATAAAGTAAATTGATGGTGGTTTTTCAACTGGAGATCCACTGGGGCACTCCACTGACCCTATGGCAAAGCCTGCAATTGCTTATAAGGACAGAAATCAGTCTGAGAGTGGGAAAGGGGAGTGAGAATGAAGAAAGGAAATCAATGGTGGAGGTAGAAAATCAGAGGCCTACAAACATTGATTAGAAATTTTACAACATGCATTTTAATAGAAGAAATAATACGAATTAGCAAAACAAAGCTAAAAGACTGAATAAAAATGAATTGGTCACAAAGTACCAATCGAATCCTCAATCAAAGGGGCATAAAATCCATATTTTCTTATTGCAGCTGAAATGGAAACTCATACAATGAAATAAAATGGAAGAAATTTGCAGAAAGAAATAGAATAAAAGAAATGATGACTATCTATTTTGTCCTCGTACGTGAATTTCATTTATAGTTTTCCAAAATGTGATTTCCAACCATTACAATGACTTGAAGATGATAAGAAATAGCCCAAAAGGGGTGGTTACAACTTCCCAAGGCATCCAACAACAATACAATTGAAATCCAATCATTTTGCATTGATTCAGATTCCAAAACGTAGAAAAATGGCCATGGCGAAGAGAAATCAGAAACCATTACAAACATTGCTAGTTTAAACATGGGCCATTAGATCATATTTTGTGCCTTTGAATTGATCCATCCACATGGCAGAGATGATTGGAGCGGCGCGGGTGAGCCCTTTCGTTTCGTGACTTTTGGAAAATTTTCACTTTTTTCTCCGTCAGCCTACACTCTCGTGTACACGTGGCACAATACTATTGGTTGTGGGGCTCAACATTTATATTTTCTCCTCCTCCGGGCTCATAGATCTCCTTATCCCTGCTAATCCACCTTGGGCAAAAACTGTAATTAAAGTCCGCTCGAGCCATATCTTGCAAAATATAAGGAGTTAGAACAACTTCTTTACCTTTTTGGAAAGGGGAAGAAATTTCCCATCTGATGAAGTAGGTTCCAAACCTCCTTGATCCCTTGGAAAGTGCTAGATTTCAAAATATTCATATAGAGCATTTTCAAAGAGTAACAAATCAAAAATTTAAGGCTTAGATATTAAAAATGAATGTAATTTTTGAGGGGACAACAGAGAAGGAAGAAGTGTGTTTACGTGGTAAGGGTTCGAGATGGAAAATTTGAAGCTAGAGCACACTAGGGCATGGGAAATCTGAGGAACCAGAGGAGATGGGAGAATACAGGGGCAAGGTAGTGAAATATTGTAGTTTTGAAGCACATTTTTACCGAGCAGAGTAAATGGTACCAAGGAGAGCTCTGGTCATTGAGAAGGAAACTAAGGAAGCATCACAAGAGTGGTTTGTAGAGATGTAGTATCTAGAGGAAGTGATTGAAGGAAGGTCATGGACATCACATAGTTAACCAAATGTAAGATTAGTGATTTCAATCACTAGACAGATAAAACCCTGAAGGATTTTAGTATAGATACTGTATAGAAAACCATTAGGAGGACTACAGATGGAAAGAGGGTTATGGACAACATGATATACAAATTGATGGATAACTTCAGATTTATGCAACTATATGAGATACCATACTTTGGGAATCCCGATCACTTGTACTCATGGCTGATATCACACATGAATGACAATTTATACTACTTAGTTGGGAGATGATGATGTGAATTACGGTGAAATTGGTCGATAAAGTTACAGGTTTGTGTGACTTTGGTTTGGAAATTGAAGGAGATTTATCGACAATGAGGGAGTAGAGTCGATGGCCACCACATTCCATTATTAGAAGGAGGATGAGTGTTTAACATCACATGTATAAAAGGCCTAGCTCTACAAGGGTAGCAGCGTGATTGATCGGTTGTAAGTTGGGCAGTTAGAGAGGTGGATAGAAGTTAACACTTACGTTGGTTTTACATAGTACATAAGATGGAGAATAAGACTTATTACAATATTTCAAGGTATATTGTGGAGATTTTAGTGGCATAAGTGTGCACCTAGGTGATAAAGGTGAGAAGATAACCTGGGGCACCATTTTACTCTTGATTATGTTTAGTGAAATCGGTGTGCCCAATGGGCCGAAGGAAAAAGTATGGGAATAACCCTTAGAAAATAAATCCCCTACGAATAAGTTCACCAAGTATACATGTCATGGCTCAATTTTGAATACTTATAAGCAATGCCAAGAGAAATGGTTTAGGAGGATGCACTAGGCATTTGAGGGAGAGTGGCGCATACCAAGTGAATTACCTGTTGTTTTGGGGGAGAAAGTAGATTTTTAACATATCATCATTTTTACTTGAGTCGCTTCTACATGAAGTCTAACAAGAAGATCCCATGGTGTAAGTTACCATTTACATTTACTGCTCATTACTTTCAAGACTCGGTGAACATGTTACACAATGCGCACAAATTATAGTTTGATGCTGAAAAGGTAGATGTAAATATCCATATTTTATGCAAGACATATGTCTACCCGATAAGGAGGAATATGTAGATAAAATGGAGTTAGACAACATTGACATCACTCTAGAGGTCATGGTTATAGGAAAAATTGATCCTGTGTGCATGTATGTGTACCTGAGGTTGCGGTTAAAGGAAGGTAAATTTTTGTTGGAGAGGACTTGTCTTTACCAAGTCCTCCAAAGGGTAGGTAGACTATGGGCACAAAGAGGTTGCTTGAACAAACACCCCCGGGCATGAGAAGCATGACTTGGAGAATATTTGGAGAGAGAGGAAGAGCAATAAGACAATACTGCACTTGATCATGGGAGAAGACAATTACGAAAAAGGTGCACAGTGGAGATCTTGACTAGTGCTAGCCCCTCACATCCACTAAGGATATCACCATGCATAACACCTATTAAAAATTCTAAAGGATAAAGAAAGAGAAGGCACATGTATGTGCCGATGAAGGACACTAATGAGGAGAAGTCCTCACATAGGAGCATGCGATGAGGATGTTGCCACACCTAGCCTAGAGGTGTGAGAAGATGAAGAGATAGGTGGCGAACAACCTTTGTTTGATGAAGATATCCCCAGTGTGAGTATGCATGGTCCGAGGAAGAAATATATGCTGATGGAGATATAGAGATTGAAGATGATATTTGCACCTGACCAAGGGACCTGAGTGTGAGGATGAATTGAAATAAAAGGAGGGCTATGGAAAATAGGGGCATAAAAGTGAGTGCATTGGTGAGAAAATGGAAGAAGAGATGGTGAGAACAAAACTTGGGGTACATTGATGAATTGCATAAATATTATTGTGCAAGTTCCAGAGAACCATTAAAAAGGACAAGTTATATGGATGGGAGTTGATGGACCCGGAAATGGAAAACACTCACACCAGAAAGTAGTTGTCATGGAGTATGTAGACCCATATAGATGAGCCTATGCTGATCATATGTGAGGATTCATGCACATCCAAATGAATGAAGAAGGCTCCACGTTCAAGAGATGTAACCATCAATCCAATAGATTTTTTGGATGAACAAACAAGTAATGCATCGACAAAAAAAAGTTATATAGGTCACGCGAAGAAATATAGACAAGGCCGTTAATCTGAGAATAGTCTTGGAGGAAAAGAAGGATAAGGAGGGGAAAATTGGTGTTTGATAGAAGCAAAAAAAAAAGCATAAGTGAAAGCATGCATTGTCTTAAACATGACCAGGGGAGATTGGTGATGAGATCCTAGCAACCCAGACACAATATGAGAAGGAGGTGTCTAGAGAGTTCCTCTCTACATTACATTGGTTGGTTACCCTTATTCATTTGGTTTTAGATGAGAACAAACTATAGGAACCAAATAGAGTAGAACATGGAGTAGTGGAGCCGAAATATACACGAGGAATCATATAAGACAAAGAAGTAGATAACACACAGGATAATAGAGTTTGATGCCTTGTTAGAAACTTTTCAAAATGAATTGAAGAGAGTGGAAATAGCACTAAGAATGTGTGAAGATCCAAAGGCATTTATTAAGGTAAGGACATTGGCTGAATAAGATGAAGTTCTTGTAACAAAGAATAATGAGACACTTGGGTGAGATTAGAGGCTCACACTGGTTGCAGAGAAGCACGATGCGCTTACAGCTGAGGTCTAGGACCCTCACAAGGAGAGGATAAAATAACTTGGTAATTTAATAGCATGGAGGATGGATATAATGGAAGGTATGATTTCCTCCCTAGGAAATGTTATCATAGTTTTAAAGAATGAGGGGAGAATATGACAATGGATGAGATGAATGGGGTGCTTGGTGACATCCCTGACAAGGAAAGGAAGGGACTCAGTGGGTGGAATGAGTTAGAAGTAGATATAAAGAATGAGTACCCCAAGATATTGTTACCTATGGAAGAAGAGCATCCAAATTATTGAATTATGCTTACATTATTTGATTTATTTTTAAGGAAATTCTTTGATTCTTTATGCTATGGATAACTAAGGCATGTTTACCCATCATCGGGGTGATAATGAAGCTAGTGTGGGGTGATGTTGGGTTGGTAAAATATTGCTTAAGTGTTGAAGGCACATAAGTAGGGGACGCGTAAGTAGGCACAATATTTGGACATATTTGCACCCTATAGTTTCATGCCCAAGGAATTTAGAGTTCAATACTTTGTCGTTTTACATACACGGGCTAAGAATGGATTGAGTGCTGAACACATTTTGATAGAAGACTTGGAAGACATGCCAAGCTATTTTGGGAATAAGAAGGAGATCATGACTCATGTAGAGTTTGAGCTAATAATAGGATTAGAACTAGATTTATTTATAGGTAATATGTTATTATGCGAAGCTTGCATACTTCCTTAGTTAATTTTGTAGTGGCACATGGATTTTGAGCATGCAACCTATTTTTAGAGTGCATGAGTAGTGAAGGGAAAGCCACCACTACACACACACATGTATGTATGTATGTATTTATTTTCCTAGTTTAGAGATCGTGGATGTATGACTGCTAGGTTGAGACAAAGTTATGTTGTTGGTATGATTTTGCACGCATGACTTTGTGATGGTAATTATAGTGTATTCAACTAATGTGTCTTAATGAACTAATATAATGGATCTTTGTGGATGGATAATGGTTGTTGATGTCTCTATTATTGGTTATTGTATGGTAAATATGATCTTGATCCTTGTTTGATTCATTATGCACTATGGTTGTGATCTAGTTCATGTTATGTTTTACCTTTAATTACTTGCTATGGATATGGAATAATTTTGTGATCATGCTAACACCTTGACAAAGCTGGTATTAAAAGAGGGACTTGGTACCTTTGTGCACTTTGGGTGAGTACTCAAATCTGTTTGAGTGATGGGCCAAGCGCGTATAGGGATTACATAAGAAAAATAGACTACATAAATACCAAGAAAATTCAAAGGTGGACCATTACTTGATAATCAAGTCACATATTTGTTTCTACCTATTTGTCGTCATTTGATTAGATAATTGGGGTCAAATGATTTAATGTGACTTATTCTATTGGGAGATTTTTATTCAAAATGTAAGTGGGAAAGTGCCATGTACTAGCTCCCTAGTTTCTATGTACCCTCACAAGTATTGGTCCATGCTCAACAATTGGCTCCTCTCCCTTATTCCTCCTGAATCATAAGATTTTCCTCATCTTCCATTTACAATTTACTGTGTCCATAAATGGAAGACAAAATAGGGTTTTAAACCCATTGTAGTAGTGTAATTAAGTGAAGGCAAGGCATCTTTCCAAATGACAATAAGGGGAGTTGAGGCTTGCCAAATCGACATGGTGCAAAATTTGACGGATGTGGTGAAAGTTAGATGTCGATGTCAAAAATCCTTACCCTCCACGTTACTTTTTTCCATTACTCCATGCCATTATTGGTTGTATTGTTGGGCATTATATACCGACTCACCACCACCATTGGATCTCGCTTCCCTAAACATCATGAGGTGTCTAATCATTAGGTAACATTTTTGTAATGTCACTTGTGTGTCACATGCTTTATTGATATTTGAATTTTTCACTGCCTTTTAAAATGTTAAGCCCTAATCTAAAATGGATAGGTTAAATTTTTCCATTTTAGCTTTTGACAGACCCTCAATCATATGGTTGCTTAATTTTTTTTGCACTCTCTTCAATTCTTTTGATGGCTTACCTTACCCTTCAACGATAATTTAATAACATTATTTTGAGTGTCGTAATTTTCTTTATTTTTAATATTTTGTAGTTTATTTCACACTACATTATTTACGGGTTTAAGGTATTTTTATAATCAATTTAAATATAAATTTAATAAAATTAATTGTGTATAAGATTATAGAGTGAAAGTTTTCTTCCCGATACCTAATGAATTGTGAGTTTGATCTCAAACACTTATAGATAGATAGATATTTTAATAATGTCTTCGAGACTAAAATATTCAATCGAATATTTAGAAAAAAATATAATTAAGGAATGAAATAGTTGATAAAAAATAAGAACCTAATAGTCGGACCTAATTCACAACCCTGCCACTATTCTACTTCTGAAAGTTCATTATCAACTATGGATCTTCATCATAAATTATCTACTTTTCACCAATGTTTTATGTTCCAAAGATATTTGACATAGACTCCCCATGTAGGTCATACAATCATCTACTATGGATGTCATTATATGCATAACACTTCATGATATAATGTTGTTTCTCCTTCTCCTTATCTGATGTGTAAAAAAGACATTCTATTTTTCCACTCTTCTTTAAGGGTGTCCCACTTCTTCATCTCACAACAAAATTGATAGGTAGTATTATATTCTCGATTGAACTATGAACATCTTCACTCTCCATTTTTGGGTTATATTAAAAAATTAGTCATGCTCACAAATAGGATTGCACTCAAAGAATTGATTTCCCATGTTAAAAATATATTTATGCCAAAGGCATTTTTCCAAATGAGAATAAGAGGGTCGTGGTTTGCGAAATATAATAGGGTGCAGAAATTTGACAAATGTGGTGAAGGTCAGCCATCAACATCCAAAATAATCCTTCCACGCTACAGATGTTTATTACCTCCACGTAGATTCCACACCATTGTTCCTTGGATTTTGGACATTATATTTATCCACGCAGAGATTTTATATAGTCAAATGATTCCCATGCACACTACAAGAATATAACATATGGTGGGATTGCCTTCACATCTAATATTTCCATTGAAAAATTGCTGATATGTCCCAGAAAAAAACCTAATCCTCAAATATATGAAATATCAATTTAGTCCATTTTCAACATTGGTCATTTGTGTTTACAGACTGTAAAATTTCCCTAACCCATCAACACTAATCACATAGTCATTTACATTTTTGTATTTGATTAGAGTAGAAATTAATGTGGGGAAAATTTGATGATCTAATGTCATGTTACTCTACAGTGTCGTATGACATTTCTATGCATATTTAGTTGATTCCCTCACATTATGGACAATAAATTCAATTCATTAGGTACCAATGTGTAGTTCCCCTCCTAGTAAGGAGTTACTTGTATGCTCAACCTATTTCTCTTGTGTTAATAAGATTACTGCAAGCATGTATCAACGTGTGTTATACCAAATTGTTTCCTTGATCGATGGTCAAATAATGATGATAGGGTAGTGGAAATGTATGTGTTCTAGTGGAATGTTGTCCTGGGATAACAAATTAAATCCATCTCTCTATGAGCAAGTCAATCAACAAAATCAAAATACCTAGAGAGTGGGACAAAATTAACTTGTCAGCTAACACAATTCATCACTCCTAGTGAGTGATAAATTACGAAGAATGTAATAAAATGGTGAACTATGAAATATAATAAATTTGAGGTGATGGTTGTATCGCGAATATTTTGGCACCTGTCATGTTAAGCATGTGAGCTCGTCGCCTTGTGTAGACACTAAATCATGCACTTTGGGTATATTTCTAGGTCCTAATTACATACCACTATTCATATGATTCCTAAGTGAGAAAGTGTTAATTAACCATTATATTTTCCATCTTTGCTTTCTTTTGGTTTTCTTCTTGGTCTTACACACCTTCTTGCCTAGTTTGACCTTGATACTTCAACTTTTTTGATTCTAGACACCAGTGCCCAGCCGCCCCGTCCCCTTTGGGTGCCCCCGACCTCTTTGTATCTTGCTCACATCTTTTGGGTATTTTCTAGCCATTGGGCATCTTTATTTCTTACTAGTCGGCCTTTTATTGGTTAATTACAAAATTCAACTAAGGGAATCATATAAATACAAAGATATGTTCCCATAATAAAGGACCAAGCACTAAGCATTTATTACTATCACCTAAGGTTACATATAAAGGCCATTACAAAAACATCAAAGCATCCATCTAACATCCATTCAAGGGAAAAGGATCGCATTCTTCTGTATACACTTCATAGGAGGGGAAGTTCATTTTTCCATGCACGCATCTATCTACATTTTCTACATATAGCTATTGCTCATTATCAAGTGAAACTTGCACAAGATCCACCTAGGGCATGATTTTATGCACACACACGCAAAACTACATGGAATATGAAATGTAGTGCAACACCCGGATCATAATTTCACTTAGTCGGGTGACCGCTAGGGTCAGTCTGACTCCCCATTTATAAGTTTTTTCTTTGTAGGATTTGTTGATCAAAGGATCATTTTTGAAGTTCCCTAAACATCCCTAAATTGTGTTAGTGCATAATATCATTTCAAGATCTTTCCAACAACTATAAGAACACGAAAAATGGACATCGGGAGCTCTAGTTATGTATGGTCAAAGCTCAGTCAACGGGAAAGTCAACTATGGTCAACTGGTCAATTTTAGACCAATGGCATTGTGACACGTGGTGAAAAGGCAAAGGGAGTCATTTTTGGTTTTTGATATCTGGTCTTCGACGGTCGTAAAATGATAGCTCGTTGGAACAAGAGGCTCAAATTTTGTTACAGAGGGGAGCCTGACCACCGTGTGGACTATGGTATTATCATCGATGTGGTGGGTCCACAAGCCACCATGTATCGAATTTGCTCGATTTGCCTATCGAGAGACGATAAGTGGACTATATGCTATTGACCGAGTTAATTATTTTCTATACCACATTATATAGGTTGAATTTATATTATCTTGGTAAGTCCACTTACAACTCATTTTACATGCCACATGTCTAAGTGGGCGGGTTTTATTTGTGACCATGTATTAATGCTTAGCAATAACCCACATAACCACCAAATCCAATGCTATTACCAAGGACCACGTAGTAGTGAAGTAGTGGTAGGGGGAAAAGGCCCATGAGTGGAGATCCACGTAAAGAATGGAGTGGGTAAGGTTTGTTAAAACCTTACCAAAATAAAGGGGCGGCCAATGTGGGATATCCTACCCACAATGCAAAACCAACATCGCCCAAAAAGCCGCCGTGATTTGTGGTACTTTCCGTCTAACTCGGATGTGATAAGGGCTCTATAAGAAGAGCTCTTTGCTCTGTGTTAGAGGAGGGAAACAAGGAAGTTATGAGAAAAGCTAAATTTTGAGGCACCTAGTGTCATTTTCAAGACTCTAGTGTAAAAAGACAAAATGCTCGGAATTTTATAAACTTTCTAGAATTGTAACTTTTGTTTACATGAAGTGCTATATATTTTCCAGTGTAGATGTTTTTCGGATGTAATTGCATAGAACGAGCACTAGGAGCAGCAGAGATCTACATTTTCCAACCACTTCTGGTCTAAATTAGGCCATGGAGTAAAAAGGGAAGTTTTCATAATTTCCTCTAGTTTCTAGAAATGTAAACCTATTTTATGTAGGTGTTGTACATTTAAAGTTGTAGATGTATTTTGGATGTAATTACACAGGAAACTATCAGTGAAAATATTGTAGGGGCCACGAGATGGACTTGGGAACATTTCTGGTAAATTGTAGAGTTCCAAGAGGTTTGAATCAGCTCAATTGCAGGTATAAAGGTTTGTTAAGTCAATAGTGAAGGGATATTGTACTTCATTGGGCAATAATAGATCAATTCTCTTTTCGAGAATCCAGAGACGTAGCCTTCGGGTGAACTCCATTATCAAGTTCTTGTGTTGTGGATTTGATTTTAGTTTTGTTTAGAAGCTTTTGATCAAATAAAAAAATTCAAGTTAGTTTATTTGATTAATTATTCAAGAAAACATAAAATTGGATTATTTGGATTGAAGTCACATTTTCAGTATCCATAACCCACAACAGAAAGGGAATTGCACTTTTCAGATTTGGAACCAAGAATTCAATTTGAGTGCATTCTAAAATCAACTGTGAATTTTTAAATGGATTTGTAATAGATTCAGTTTATTCACGTAAGTTGAAAATTAAGGATAATTGATTTATCTAGAAGAGTTCAAGGATTTGGGTTTGAGAATTCTCAAAATGTTGATACTCTTAGTTAGTTATCAAGTTTTTTTAAATCTATGAATTTTCTAAGTACTGGAAAAATTAGTACCATTTTCAGATCATTTGTTGTGTTTTGGGGTTTTGTAGGTGCTCTCTCTTTTCAAGTGTCGGGAGAACTCGATGATCAAACATCAAAGTACATGTGACTAAAGGTGACATCCAATGAACATCTCGTGACCTGTGAAATTGATTTTATGAGGTTTTGAACAGTCACAGGAACTCAGAGGAGGTTTGCAACACCCTAGGAGCCCTTGAACCTACACAGGTGCCCTAGTCTCGACATTTCTGACAACTCTGCATTTTATTAGGTCTAGTTATGATACTCTAATTTCTTGTCTCATCAATTTTCTAGCTCGACACAAATTTGGAATTATTTTGAATCACCTAAGTGTTTTATCCCTTCTCTTGCACTTAAGATTTCACATTTTAATTACTTATTGCTTGTGACATATTTGTACTTTATTTTCTATACCTCCACTATTACATAATTAAGATTTAACACACACACACACATATACATTTCTATATTTGCTTAATCATTTGGTGAACCCGACTCATTTGGAACACTCTTGGGGTCATCATACTTTAATTACTTTCATTTTCTTAGGATATTATCATCATGGATATCTCTATTCATGATTTCTTGATAGCCAATCCTAAATGTCTTGCTAAATTTATTACTCTCTTGGCTGATACTTACATCTTGTTATCACTAAATCACAACATCCCCCGAATTGTTAGCTTTTGTAACTAAAGCATTAGATGTGATTGGGTAACATGGAGTTATCCCTAAGTGTAGGAATTTCAATTGGCATAACTCTTCATAGAAGGTCAACTTCCTCTTCCTACACCTAGCACTACAATACTCCTAAATGTAAAAAAAACAATTTATCTAATCCTACCCTAACACTTCCAAGTGGAAGGATAAAGAGATATTTCATGAAAAATAAATCCTATACTAAGGGGTGATGATGATACCAATAAAGGGGGTGTTGAATAGTATCCTCTATATGAAAATGGAAACAAGTGAAGATGAAATGATGGTCTAGCATCACAGTCACAAGACATGCAATAAACCCACTTCCATTAAGCACAATCAAATTTGAACCTCAATAGACATAATAAGATACACAATATACCCACCAACATGAATAAAGGTTAGTTAACTTAGTAAATAAAAAATAGGATAGAGAACATGTAGATTGAGAAACGAGGACGGAAGCACTGTGATATTTTATTAATCTCAATCGGTAAACAATTACAGAGAGAATGGGCTGCAATATTTATAGATATTGCACATGCCCAAATACACACAGAGAGAATAAGTTGCACGAGTTGACCAAATGCAAAATGAATAAGCTTTCCAATAACATCAAAGCGGGAATTAGAAAAAGACAAATATATTGTTTAAAACAATATAACAATCGAATACAAACAAATATGGTTGATTATTTAATTAATAAAATTAATTAAATAATCTAACTATGCATAATTAATAATAGGATAATATAATTTATCCTAACATTCCCCCCCTTAATTGTGCATTGTCTGAAGAGATGAGGAGAGAAATGCTCTGAACAACTCGAACTTGTCACGTGCAGTGACTTTGTGAAAATATCTTTCGTTGTTCAAATTTGTTGGACAAAAGCGAAGTGGATGTTGTGCTTGACACATGTTCACGTATGAAATGAACACGAACTTCAATGTGCTTTGTTCTCTCATGAAAAGCTGGATTGCGAACAAGTTTGAGAACACCTTCATTGTCAACATACATGGTAGTTGGTTTGTCTGTGGTATTCAAGTCCTTCCGGTATGCGGCGTAGCCAAATCGCTTCATGAGCGGCTTCTCTGAGCGACGATCTGGCTACGTGGAAGAGCGAGAAACAAAGTGTTGTTTCTTACTTCCCCATGATATTGGTCGAGATCCCATAAAGAATACAAATCCGAGAAGTGGATTTTCTATCATCAATGTTACTGCATGATCGAATCCGAATATCCGGTCGAGAAGAAGTTTTCATTCTTCTTGTATTCTGAACCAAGATCCCTTGATCCTTTGAGATATCTTAAAATATGACAAATTTTGGGTTCTTGCATGAACTGGATAGATAACTGCAAAGCTGATATACAGTCAGTGTAGTGAGGTAAATGAGACTAGTTTGCCGATAAAGAGTGGCACTTACCTCGGGAGATGGATCGAGCGAGATAATGTCTGTTCTCCATAGGTGTAGCAATTGGTGTGCAATCCATCATCTAAACTTCTCGGCGTTGTCTTGGTATATTTCATCGAGAAACAAAGATGTGATTCTCTTTCTGCCATACTTCTAGTCAACAATAATGCATAAGCCGAGATCGTCATGTCGAATGATCGCTTAAGATCTTTCTTTGTTTCATCAATCATCTTCACTGAACTGCCAGTGATGACTAGATCATCGACATAAACAACAACAATCACCATCTCCCCCCCTTGCTTTTTGAGGTAGAGATTGGGATCGTATGGATTTCTGACAAATCCATGTTGTACGAGATGCTCATCAATCTTGATGTACCATGCCCGGGGTGCTTGTTTTAGGCCATACAGAGATTTCCTAAGTCTGCATACCTTTTCTTCTTGACCAGGTACTACATATCCCTCAGGTTGAGTCATGTAGACTTCTTCTTGCAAATCTCCATTCGGGAAGGCATTTTTCGTCCATGGTGAACTTTCCATCCAAAGTAGCGGTAGAGCAAAGATCATCTGATCGTTTTGATCTTATTTGTGAGAGCAAATGTCTCCTCATAGTCAATGCCTTCTTTTGTGCATACCCCTTTCTTCAAGTCTTGCTTTACACTTGTCTCTTTGTCCCATCTTGCTTTGTACTTAGTTTTGAATATCCATCTGCATGACCAATGGGTTTCTTCCACAGTGGAAGATCGACAATGCTGCCAAGTGTTATTCTTCATGATTGATATTGAATCCATGGCATCTTTCCAAGTGACATGTAGGGCTTCTGGTGTAGATGGCTCAAATCATTTGATAACTCTACTCATCAAAGCAAAGTTAACTTCTTCTCTTGCTTTCTTTATGAGTCCGTGGTCGAGGGTGGATGTATAGGTGGAGCATCCGAGTCTTGCATCTCGTAATGTGCTTGTACACCATTTAGGCATACGTTGAGCTGTTCCCATGGGTTGTGGTCCTATCGATCAACACCATCATCCCCATCATCACTTTCAACTTCGAGGGAATATTTGCTTGATTTTTACAAGTGGTGAAAAATCTACATCTTGCGAGTCAGGAGGAGGAGTCTCTGCTTCCTTCTTCTCGAAAAACTCAACATCTCTGCTTGTGTAGACTTTTACGGTCTTAGGATCCATCGATCTGTACCCAAGAGTCTCTTCTTGTATCCAATGAAGATGAGATTTTGTGACTTCATGTCCAATTTCTTTACATTCTGTTTGGGTATGTGCATCGGCTTTGCACCCTGAATACTCTGAGGTGTGCAATGGATGGTTTCCTTTTTGACCATGCTTCTTGTGGTGTAATTCCATCAAGAGCAGTTGTGGGCGCTCTGTTTAGCAAATACACTGCTGTTTTTGCTGCTTCTGCCCAAAATGTCTTTGCAAGTTCGGAATCATCGATCATGCATCGCACCATTTCCATGATAGTACGATTTCTTCTCTCAACAACACCATTTTGCTGCGGTGTGTGTGGAGGAGGCATTTGTCGACGAATCCCGTGAGTTTGTAGATAGTCTCTGAACTCATCACTGGTGAATTCCCCCTCGATCGGCGGAGAGTTACGATGTGGACCGACAGTTTCTTTCTCAGTTGCCACTTTGAACTTTTTGAGCGTTTCAAAGGCCTCACTTTTCTTACGAAGACAAAAAATCCACATTTTTTCGTGAATAGTAAATCAACACTGAGCATGAAATCTTGGAACCACTGAATGACTTGGTGCGTTGGACCGCCTGGATCGGTATGAAAGTCAAGTTTTCCATGAGCTCGAAAAGTACTTGTTTGGAATGAAACTCTGTGTTGTTTCCCTCTTAGCGGTGAGGACACTTATCTGTATCCTTACGAAAAGATGGTAGCCCATGTACCATATTGCACCTGGCGAAGTGTGTCGAGATATTTGAAACTTACATGACCAAATCTCTATGCCCTGGCGAGTGAGGTGGAGTTTTTAGCCACGAGTGCTTGATCATTTTTGTGAATGAAATCAAGTTGAAACATTATCCCACATTTGAGGCTTTGGCAATTATTTTGAGCTCTCAGATTTATCTCGAATCAAACACATTTTCTTGCGGATTGACTATCAAAGTCAATTTTCAGGTTGTGATCTAGGAGTTGATTGACAAAAAGAAGGTTCTTTCATCGACCCCGGGGACATATAGAACATCGATAGTTTGCATTTGCGTGAACCAGGGGTAGAGAAATGTTTCCAATCCTATCTTGTATATGAAGAATCATCTCCCAACGAAACATGATTTTTCGATGGCGTGTCCCTCATTGAAATAAACCAATCTGTGGCGGTCATGTGTCGAGTGGCTCCCGAATCAACATACCGAGACTTCACTAGATGACGTGGATGGTTCACTTGATCGAAGCAAATGAACAAGAAGTCTTCATTGTCGGTGATCTTGTTGCTCGGCAATATTACCTTCTTTGGTGGGGTCTTCTTTTCCGAGTTCCCTTTTCTGCCCGTGATAATTGTTTGAATGTCCCTTGTAAGTTTGTTGTTGTTGTGGTCGAATTGCTTGATGAACCTTTCTTATATGTGTTAAACCAACAATCTTGCAAGTCATGTCCTCTTTGCAAATGGGACATCGCATTCTTACATTGATTGTCCCCATGATATCGATTGATGTGGGGACTTGATAGGATTTAGGTTTTCCTTTACCTTTTCCTTTCCATTTTTGATGTGAAGGCGATTACTGCTCTTCTTCATCATCCTTGTTGTGCATTGCTTCCTCTTGTTGCGGTAGGTTTACTAACTTGTCAAAACTAATTGTTGTATCGACAAGTTTAGAGTTGTGACAAAAATTCGATAAGAAGAAGGAGAGCTCTCGGAAGCAATGGGAGCGAGAGACTCATCTTTGACCTCTTCTCTAGGGCTAGAAGTGAAGCCCTCAACTCTGCAACTCTTCTTAGGAAGGCTTGATTTTCATTCTGCATTTGAATTTCAACGTATGTAGCCGACTCTGCAAATTGAGTATGACATTCTTGTTCTTGGCCTCATATATTGTGCTCGGTTTATCCCAAGCTTCTTTTGCTGATGTATCTCGAATGTGGACTTGCACATCGTGGATACTCCAAACAAGATGATGAGCTTTGCTTTCGATCTGCTTTCTATCAAATTGTCGTTGTTGTGTTGCATCGTTGGTGATCGGTTAGAGTACCAGATCCACACAGGCGAATTTCTTCAAACTCAAGCGTATGTCTTGATTTTTGTCTTCAATGATAACATAGTTGCTTCCTCTAAGCAATTGTGAATAGGAAGAAAAATTTGGGGGCATTGGTGCCCATTTTGCGAGAATCACGGTGGGGTTTGGCTCTTATCACTCCGGTATAAAGTCTCCCAATCTATATACCGTCTCGATATACATCGAACCTTTCTATATGCGCCCTTCCGATATACCCGTCGAGTGCGTGGAAGAAGCTCGCCCTTTCTATATATGATGCGTGAAAGAGGCGTTAACGTACGTGAAAGAATTCGATACGTGGTACCAAGGCGATCGATGGGGTCATGCGATTATTGACACGGCTCAAAGAAATATCCTCATACGGCGTAACCGCTTATATACTCGGATAATTTCTCGGTCCGGATTTATGTCTTGCAATCGTTCACGCAGGCGGATGGGATGGTTCATAGTGTGTGCTTTGTGACCTTATTACTCGTCGATTTATAGGGACGATAACATTGCGTTGTTGCGAGCTATATTAGGCGTTAAGTGCGGTAGAGTACGGCTTTACGTAAAGCGCTTCCCGGAAGGCATTTGTATATCAGCTGCGAATGAGATCTAGGATCTCGTGAGTGTTCTGAGAACCAAATTTACTATTTTTGATTACAATTTCAGTCGAGTTTTTTGATTCAAAGTTTTGCAGATTATTATGGCAACTGCAAATTAGTACAATATATAATACAATTTGAATGACAGGCAAAAATTTACAATTCGAACCTGGTGACCTCCTGAGCCCTAAATGCTAAAAATTGCAAAAAAATAGCTGAAAATGCAATTTTTAGGTGGGTCTCCTTTTGCCTGGAATGAGAAAACAGACCAAATGGGAGAAAATTTTTTTACCTAAATTAGGGATTCTCCGCTAAATTTAGTTAGTTATAACTAAATTCAAAAAAGCTGCTAAATTTAGCAGTTCTGCCAAAATTTCCGCCAGATGCAAAAGGAGAGTTTTTGAGTGTTTTTTGTGGGATTTGATCCTCAAACCTCTCACTCCTAAGGCACATGCAATAACCAACTTGGCCACTTGGGGCGCTTGGACTATGAAAGGAAGAAATTTGTATTTATTGTCAAATAAATTGACTTACCTCTTGAAAAATGAATGCCACGTGGCGCATGCTGGTGAAGGGGCGTTTTTAGGGTTCTATTTGCCCAAAAAACGGATCTGAGGCTTTATTTACTTGCTCAGGCCTCATTTTCTCCTTCCCACGCATTGATTTGCAAGTATTTTTTGCTGTATTTTTTCCTTGGGCGCGTGTTTGACTGCCAGGCCGCGTTTTTCTCCTTTGGCCACGTTTTTCACTGTACAGGCCGTGTGTTTGACTGTATTTTCTCGTTGTTTGCTTGCTTGGGCGCGTTTTTTTATTGCTGGGGGCGTTTTTGCTGATATCTGCCTTTGGACAGGCCGTGGGAAACAAAAATGGCGTGGATTTGAGCTTATGGCTGCGTTTTTAATTGCTGGGGGCGTTTTTCCAATGCTGGGGGCGTTTTTTTCAATGCTGGGGGCGTTTTTGCTTGTACAGGCCGTGTTTTATACAATCTAAGCCTTCATTTTGCATGGGGTGAAAAGGAAATGGCGCCTCTAGCAATGTTAAAGGCCACTCAAAAATATTTTTAATGGGGGAGTTCTTTGGAGCAAGAAAAACGCCTCTTCTCTTTTTTTTTATTTTCTTTGCTCTGTGTATCTCTGCGCAGTGCATGCACAGTCCTCCAAACAAAGCAACACTGATCTCCCAAATATTGTAAAACAAAACCCGATTGAAATTAATTTTTTTTTTTTTAAATTCAATACTCAGAGCTATTTTTGCATTTGAGTGCACAGTGCACCAAAAAAAAAATTTGCCTTCAACACGAAGGAGCAGAGGATGATGGGGAGGCGGGGATGGGGCACGGGAGTTTGGGAGTTTGCAGCATGCAGGCTCTCGAATGCTGCAAATAAATCTCCTCTCTCTCTGCTTTGCTCTCTCTTCCACACCTTCACGGGGCGAATTTCGCCATGGTACCAAATGTAGATTGAGAAAGGGGGACGGAAGCTGTGATAAATCTCAATCAGTAAACAATTACAGAGAATGGGCTGCAATATTTATAGATATTGCATGAGCCCAAATACACATTAGAGAATAATGCACACCCAAACCAAAATGAATAAGCTTGATAACATCCGGAAGCGGGAATTAGAAAAAGACAAATATATTGTTTAAAACAAGTAACAATCGAATACAAACAAATATGGTTGATTATTTAATTAATAAAATTAATTAAATAATCTAACTATCATAATTAATAATAGGATAATATAATTTATCCTAATGTAGAACAATCACAAGATCTAATTTGTATTTCTCCAATTGATTTTACGCAATAACTCATCACATAGGAAAAAGACAAAGTTTCTATTACTGTAACTCCAAAAATGGAGGCTTAAAATTCCACAAATTTCTCACAGGTAAGAAAGAAGGGAGAGGAAGATACAAGAATATCCAAACTTTAAAACATTTCCCCTCCTTATTATTTATAGGAATACAAGATGAAGAAAGGAGAGAGAAGATAGTTCCGAAATTGCTCCAATACCCACAAAAAATATTAATTTTTTACTGCAATGGGTATGGGAGGATCTGCAAAGCCCATGCTTGACTATACCTTGGCATGTGAAGAAATAATGGCCCTCATATCCTCATTTGAATCATTATGGGTATCTCGGGCATGGATTGTGTTGTCATGCAAATGTACAACATGCAAATTGGTAATTTCGAGCATGATAATGATACCCATGTGCCAAAATTTTCATGTTCTACCCTTCCCAGGAACCCTAGGCATGCCCAGTCAGTCCCATGACCTCCAAGATAATGTTAAATCAGTCCCCTAGGTGATTTAGGAAAGTCAATTTAACCCCCTAGGTGATTTTAGGTGTTCTTGAAAACTACTATTTTTGGGCAGTGTTGGGAAGGGCTACCACTGGCCTTCCCAAGACCGATGCACCCCTTGGAGTGGAATAGAGGATCCAAATATTGCCACAAAGGTAAATTTAAGGTTTATAAACATCATGGAAGTGATTTTGGAAGATTCAGGGAAGTTTTGGAGAGGTTGGAGTAGTTTGATCAAAAACGAGTTTCACCGGCCTAAGCGAGTGCACATGCCAAAAAAAAATGCTTGAGCTTCAAAAGGTGATTCCGGGAGCTTAAGATGTTGTTAGGAGGAAAAAAAATACATCTTTGGAAAGGGAATTATAATCCCTACAAGATGGTCAAATTATATTTTTCACAAAACTTTGGTGAAATAGGTGCAGTAGGTAGTTTTTCTCATACACACGGGTAATAGACTAGATCAAAAATACAATTCTTAGGGAATAAATGGATGAATATATATTTGAGACACCACCATTTGATTCAGAAGGACATTTTAAGTCAATATCATATAAAATTTCATCAAAAAATCCATCGAGAGCTCAAGATATTGTCATTTCAAGTTGCCCTCTAGGAACGAGTTCGGGAGTTAGTCAAAATTTGATGAGGACACGTGTCAGCTCCAGGAGCTTGGTGAAATTTCATGTCCCTTTCATCCCTAAAGAAAATGGACATGAGGGACATAAAAATTCACCCATCCCCTATAAGTCCTCTGGTCACCCATACAACCTCTCGGATCACCAGTTCAGCCCTCAGTGCTTGCAGGAGCTCAAACCTTCAACCGTCAGATCTGTGTCAAGTGTCAAGTTGAGGTGCATTGCGAAAATTGATGACCCTCATGTCCATTTGTGATGGGGGACATGAGGGAAATAAAAATGTTCCCAACCTAAGGAATGAATCTTGGTCCCCCATGCGACCATCTTCCAGCCCTTAGGTGCTTCCAACATGCTTTTTGGCCAAAACCCCCACCATCAGATCTTCACCTTTTCCTCATGTCCCTTAAAGCTTAAGGGACATTAGGGACACAAAATTTCACCTAACTCCAACTCCAAATTTTGAAAATTTTCTAACTCCTTGCTGCTTCTTACTGCTTCTCCATTTCCAAAAGAAAGTTGTAGAGAACACCTCATCCACCATTGTTGTACCTCGAACCAGCTCAACCACATCCTAAAAATCATGGAAACACACAAGTTTTAGAGGTAATATTGATTAGAAGAGATTAAGGATTGAAAAACAGAAGAGATAAATGAAGAAATCATATGAAAATCCTCACTATCGTAAAACAAAGATTCAAAGATATCTTGCAAACCTGGTGCATGAAATGAAGAACCGTTTGCTGTTGTGTTCTTCATTCTCAAATACCATAAAAACTAATCTTAAAATATACCTTCCACTACATGAATTTTTTTGCAGCTAATAAATCTTACTATTATCCCAACGAAGACAAAATTCAGATTTCCCGTCAAATCGACAATCGGTTTGAAGAGAAATTTCACCGGTAGAACAAGAAACAAAACCCATATCAAGAATATGATTTTTGTCATGAATGGAGAAGAAAAATAGAATTTAAAATTTTTAAGTTCCATTAATGGATGACATGACACAACAGTAAAAAAATCAATGAGCTAACTCTCCACTTCTCAAGGTTCCAGTAGGCGTAATCGCACGAAAATCGGTGGAAACGATCCTTGAAAAATCTAGTTTCACGTGAACTATTTTTCATGCCATGAAGTCCCTATTTTTAGGGATATGGAGGGATATGTTTTAATCATAATTCTACCCTCTTTGAAGAAATTTTCAAATCCTCTAAGCTTTGGGTGAAATCATCCGAAATTTGGAGGGAAGGGTCTCCAAAAAATCTAGTTTCTTTCAAACTAGTTTTTGCATGATGAAGTTGCCAATTTATCAAGATATGAAGGAATGATTTTTTATCAATATTATACCTTGGTAGCTCCATGCTTGAAGCTCTTACTATGTGTAAATTTTCATTTTTATTTTTGAGCTTTCTGGTAAGCGAATCATGATGAAAATTAGAGCATAATTTCGCATGACGAAGAGCCGAATCCAAAAAAGTTGTTCCCATCACAAACTGAGGTCGTTTTCACCACTTACTAAAAATAGAATATTTTGTACTTCCTCACATGCTATAAATGGAAAATCCCACCAAATTTCAAGTTCAATCACTCGGGACAATAAGAAAAGGGGTAAAATGGAAAGTAACACAAAAATGACTTCTTCCCAAAATAGTAGGTCCCCAAATAATAACCTGATAAAAATAGAAATGTGCTAAAAATAGAAATATCTTGGGAACATAGGGGATGGAATATGGTAGAAGGTTCAGAAGGTGAAATTGGAGCAAGACATAGGTGATATGTACCAGAATAGCAGAGCATGGGCTCATGTTCTAAAAATATAAAGTTTTCATTTTGGGAGTGGAAAGTTTCATATGACTTTGTTTCCACTCACCTTACTACTTTTTGAACTCCCCTTCGGATAATGAGATGGTTTCATGGGTAAAATGGAGGAATGAGAACTTCACAGAGGTCTTGGAAGCATCATCTTGAGTGGTATATAAAGGCAAAATAGGGCATCACAAGGCACATCATGTGAATTCATCTTCGTCACTTAAGGAGCCGGGTGATTCAAAGTTATTCAAGGGAGCCATCTTCATCAGTGTAGAGGATCACCAGTGGCAGAAATATTCACTCAAATTTCATGACTACATCAAGGCATTCAAAGAATTTTGTCATGAGGAGTGTTTTCCCTCCATCCCTTCCCTCTTCCTCACTTTCCCTTTCTACTTTCTCTCTCTATTATAATTCTTCGTTATGCATCATCATTGTATTTTTTCCTATTCACTTAAGTGACCTATTTTAAATTTGTAAAAATTATTTTCTCAAAATTATAAGAGAAATTCTTAATTTATTGAAATCGAAAGGTTGATAGTGGAGTATGGAAACAAAGAGTCATGTGAGGGAGGTGAAAGGACTATTTAGATTGTAAATTGGGATGGCCTCTCCATTTCAATGGATTCCAAATTTTGAAGAACTTTTACTATATAGCATTGTGAATTGTGATAACTTGGT
This sequence comes from Taxus wallichiana var. yunnanensis, assembly GCA_018340775.1. Classification (NCBI taxonomy): domain Eukaryota; kingdom Viridiplantae; phylum Streptophyta; class Pinopsida; order Cupressales; family Taxaceae; genus Taxus; species Taxus wallichiana. The sequence continues at coordinate 448,983,263 of CM031241.1, read as the reverse complement.
TGAAGCTTTGTATTCATCACTACACATGGAATAAAATCTACACTTCTTCTATTTCCCTTTCTTGTTTTTCCTCTATTTCTCTCTTTCATGCACTTTGCAAGCATAGTTGATCCTGTATGGAATTGGAGAGGAACTTGGTGTCCTTGATAGATGAATTTAAAAACTTGGCATTTTAATTCGTTGGTCCTACTAGCTTCACTATGCTTTCCTCTATATTGAAGGTCAAACTACTCGGTTATTGGGTGTGAGCTCTATAATCTACTCACAATAGTAATCTTCCTTGCATAATTTCCCCCTTTTCCCTTCATCGTTGTAATTTCCTCCCTTGTACCCCATATAAGCACTTTGCCACATGTTCAGTGGAGTGTCCCTGTGTGATCCTCAACCAATTTGGCCACCCACAACATTTAGATAGGATTAGGATTAGTTTAATTTCAATAATGGGAGTCTGTACCATTTAATGCAGAGGGACGTAGCCCCGTGAGCGTTGGTGGAGACACCTAATTTGTCCACCCAAAAAATTTCTCACCAAAAACTCCAATTTATTATAACTTCACCTTCATTATCCCCCACTTAACTCCCTCATCTCTAAAATTTAATCCTTCCTTTAGATCCCCCTCTAAATTCTCTTTCCAACAAGTATAATGTTGTTAAATTTGATCAAAAATGGTTAAAGTTATGCTAGATTTTTCTTAGGTCACTTTTAGAGTTCATCCTCCACCTACCGAGATCCATACTTCTTTGATTTGGCTCACCACCTACATGCTTCCCATATTTGTGCCCAATGCAGCTCGGGTCCCAAAGCGACTCGGTGGGTTAAAAATAATTCGAGTTCATACTTTTGGTTGGTAGAGTTTAGATTTTAGCACTTCATAATATTGCACCCACCGAACACACTTTCGAGCATGTCTCTAATGTCGAAACCTGAACTGGCACCTCGACGTGAAAACATTTCGGAGTTCGTGACTCCTCCGCATCAAATTTTACATCTGTAAAAATATGATGCAACATGACCACCTCGACCTCTCGAACCTTTGTGACTCTAAAGCCGAAATCTTTGGACTTTGAGTTAACTCCTGCCTTCGAAACATGCCACCTCATCGAGTTTTAGGTTTTGTACCTTGGGATCATTGAAGATCCCAACCACTCCAACACATTTTTCCCCTGCCAAATCCAAACCTTTGTGACTCAAAGTCTGAAATCTCGGACTTCAAACCACCCATCTCACTACTATTTTTGTGAGCTCGCTCGACGTCTGAACCTCTTCCTCAAACTCCCTAGATTAATCTCTTGTCGAGCTTGACTCCAAGCTACGTATCATTTCACTTCACTCCTCTTCCAACCCGGTTAACTCGGCCTACCAACATATCCTCCTTGCACCATGGTATCCCTGACTTCGTGGCTCAATGGAGCCTCGACGAGGTCACATTTCTCCCTATGGCTGAGAAATTCACCGGCCTTGGCTTGTTCTCATGGGCTTAGCCCTCTATCTTCCGCAGCTTGAATCCCCATGCTCGTTATGCACACACGCCAAACTCCTACACCATGTTAATCCTGTTGACCACCCTATTATTGTGCCAAGTTGTCTTTGTATTCCCTCATGAGCTTACCCCAAGCTACTTCTCCCACATTGTGAACTCCTAAGAAAGTTAATCCTAAAAACGCATCATGCCAAGATGCATCACCTCGCACCGACGCTAATGCAACAACTTGACTCACCAAACCACTTGGGAAAGTCATTTTTATTGTCGAGCCGACATTTAGACACTCAGTTCAATCGACCCTAAAATGAGCTCCACCCATAAACAACTTTCCCATGCCCATCTGGCTAGCTCACTTGAGTCACCCATGGCTCACCTCCATCATGCATCACTTCAGCTTGTAGAGCTACTCGGTGAGCTATTTTTTAGCTCGGTGGCCACCTTAGACCCTTCTTCTATATTTTCACTAATTTTTTTGGAATTTACCAGATTTTTTTGCAACGAGAAGGCCATGGGGTCAATGAGATTCCTGAAACACAATTTTTCAAAATTTCCTTAAATGATCATTTTTTTGCCCATTTTGCTAAATGTGGGCTGCAAGCCTATTTTCACTTTAAGTAAACTTTGATTCCCTTCAAAACCCGAAAGAGGAAAAATATTTTTGAATGATTCTACACCTTCCCCGAATCACTGCAATTCTCTAGAAATGTGAAATTTTACCTGTGAGCCCCATACTCTCTTGTGAAGGCCTTTTCTAGTGCCTAGGTCCAATCCCTCCTTGTTATCCATCTTGCTTGAGGGGGAAAATGGATAAAAATTTTGGTGACTCACAGGGACATCTGCCTACTAGATGTGATTGACCAATAGCCTTAATTTATCCATTGGGAATGGATTTATTGGCACCCAATATTACACCTCCACGGCCCAGACAACATCAACACTTAAAGTGGGATGCTCTAAGTATGGAAAACTTGTCGTTTTGTAGCTGGGGAAGATGTTTGAAAAACTTATTCAAAACCAAGCGTTGGAGGGATTGAGTAACACATACAAAGGGGATGACCTTCCCTGTTGCTTTAGGTCCTTCCTTTAACTAGGGTGAGAGAACCCATTTTGTAACTCTGAACTTGTGAGAAAAATAAGTAGAATCACAATTTCTTAGTCTTCTCTTTGAAATTTGGAGAGCAGCCCTGAATGAACATGGTCAATGTATGCACTATTTAACTCTCATGAGTTGTCACACTAAATAATGAAAATTTCACTCAAGTAGGAATTAGGTTACTCTAGACAATGGAAAGTTCGATGCATTTTTGCATATTTATGAAGAAGGGAAGGTAAAAATGGTAAATTCCTTGGTAAATGTTTATAGACAGAGAAAAAGAATTGGTTCAAAAATGATTTAATAATTTTAGGTTTGTATTTTTGTAGGAGTGGGAGATTAAAGAAAGATAAATTTGATTATACAAAATTCTCAAAAACTTTAACAATGTCATAAAATTGCTCAAGGCAAAAATAATACATCAAACAACCAGAAGCAACCCTTTAACTAGAAGATATGCACTCATGGAAGCCCAAGAATACATGCTTTCACACAATCTTTAAGAAATTAAACACAAAAGCTCATGTTAACCTCTCAATAAAACATTAACAATTCCTAATCCATTAACTCAAAGACTTACAAAAATCTTCTCAACAAGAATGGATGCATTATGAATTTAAAATTGTTTATCATACTATGAAAGGAAATCTCTTCCCACAACATAATTATAGTTTCTAAAACACCACCACTAGGACAAGATATAGTGTAATTTAGAGGAATTGTCAACACAAGATTGCAACAGGAGAGACAAATGGTTGATTTAAAGTATATCACCCAAAAATAAAGATAACATTGGTCATGAACATGTAGACACCTAAATTCAGTATCTATGCCCCCTCATCGCTCGCGTGCACATATTTATTTAATCATACCCCTTATTTAATTGAATTCCCTCCCAATCCTCATTACTTAATTAAGAAACATTAATTAATTAATCATTTTAACATCTTACATACCCAATTATCTCATCCACATTAATCATTATTCTTATTAATTAAGTAATTCATATTAATTAATTAATACCCTTCATTTTTTCATTTAGGATGCTTTTATCCTAAATTCATCCCTTTGATTTTTAATATTTTCTCTCATCTATTTTTATGCCCTAACTAACTTAAATTCATCCCCAAGAAACGTAATCCTGCCTACATGCTTTAAATCACTCATCCAATCTTTAAAAACACCAAAATCCCATCAAAAGCATAAAATCATGCCCAATGGGAAACTTTCCCCACAATCATCGGCGACCCAACCTAATTGCCATCGAACCCTTTAAAACTAACTGATTTCCTTCTATTCAACATTAGATGCATGTAATTCTCAAGATTTCTCTCAGCCTGAGCATCCTTCCTCATTCTTGAGAAGTTCTGAGACATCCACAAATCTTTTGGACATCTTTTCAGTGTGCTAACATTACTCACGATCATCCATCATGAGGTTTATCATTATCAACGTGTTGCTTTATTTAACTTTTATCATATTATCTATGTATTTCTCTTATATAATCTCTTACAGGTTCAAACCATCAACAACACTTAGAGCTTCTCCAAAACCTTCCATGTTAGCCTTTTTGCTTGTAGGTTGTCTTTATCATCCATTTATCTGGCATTATCCCATTCTCGCTACCTTCACCGCTGACCCAATTAGATCATCTTCGACCCAGTCCAATTTTTGTTAGACATATCTCTTTTACTGTTGTTTTCATACATTTCTTGGGGTTTTCTATCTCTGGTTCTTTCCTGCAGATTACTCATAGCATACACAAGCTCTTGTCATCCTCCAGTTGGCATCCAGACCTTTCAAGTCTACATATTCATCTTACAATCTAGATTTCCCCGTGTCATTTTCGACCTACCTCTACATAGTTTGGGTTCTTTGTCGCGACCCAGACAGGTAGTTAGAGTCAATTTACAGTTATTTTCATCTAATTAGCTTTAGATCAATTTCTGTCATCTTTCCATATTCAGTGATATTCCTTTTTGCATGTTCCTACAATTTCATCCTTTTCACCACTCTTTCTAAACAGACAGAGGTTTACATATGTGAAAGGAATCTAATCACTTCTTAGAACCACATTTTCAGGAAAACCCCACATATATATCTAATCCAATGTTGTTATAGTTTTTAGGTATATCAAGTTGCAATGAGAATCAACCATCTAGCGCCCGTATCATATATAAGGTAACATAAACCCTCCATCATTTCTGAGTTGCTAGTTTCTTTAGTATCTAGTGCATTAACTTCATTACAAACGAGAAATTTGGACAAAATTCCTGACATGCCTGGTGGGATCCCTTTAGGTGGTCTCTTTCTTTTCTATATTTTTCTTTTTCTACTAACACTGTAGCATGAGGATTTGCTTTATTGCCTACTCATGTTGGGTTCACCGTCTAGATCACTCATCACTCAAAAGTGTAGATAAATAGGAATAGTGCTATTCAGGTATTCCTCTTTTCCCTCTTTTCTCATTTTTCATTGTACTTTTCCTTCCTTTTTGTGTTCTCATCAAAAATAACACTTCGTTTTGGCTTAAAAAGAACCCTTCTTTTCTGCATCTTTCTTGCTCATATAGTTTAAGTAGGGGTTCAATATTTTGCATCTCACATTTATCACACATAGCCTAAACTACACAAATCAATTAACACATAAAAACACTTCCTTTTCCTAGTAGACTGATTGGGATTTGATCACCCAATAGAAATCTACCTTAGACATTTCCCAGCCACAACTTACTTGAAACCAAACATAGATCACCTTCTTCTAGGTCCTTTGTTATCCATCTCCCTTTTCTTTTCACATTCTTAATCAAAACATAAAAAGAATTATTTTCTTGACTTGTCTATTTAATAATGGAACCAAAATTTTCCTCGAGAATTCTCAAGAGTCCAACATGACCCCATCCAAACCCCACGGGTTGATTCCCGACCTTCTTTAGTCTTATCTATGATTATCTCCACCGCAGGCCCTCTACTTATCGATCACATCGACCAGTAGCCCCTATTTTATCCCCATCACCTTTATCCCCATCGCCCGCACAACATTTATAATTATACCCCACCATATTTTCTTCATTACTTCATGCCCTTCCTAGTTCATCGACATCACCATACCCACTTCACTTATGGATATTCCTCACTAGAACCCCATTTGTGACTTCTTCCTCTGTAGATATCAATTAATAGATCCTGTTTCACCTTATAATGTCTCCCCTTCATTTGACATACTTGTCTCACTTAGGGACATCCCTTATGAGCCTTCTATATCATACCTTCCCATTCTTGCTCCATCCTTGTCATCTTACCATGACCATACTTATCACTATGTTCCTACATCCTCCTTAACAATCCCATCTTCACAACATGACATTTTCAGACAACCATTTCCTAACCCCACCAGAAAATTCATCTTCACCTTCTACATCAAATCAATTTAACCCATTCAATCAAAACCATACATAAGACATCTTATCCCATATCTATTTTACCATTTTCATCATCTACCCCTATCTTAGATATTGTGCCAACCACCCCTTTAAGGGCTATCCTCACATCCACTATATCCACAATCCCACTACCTACCACCTTAACCTCCACTACTTCTCTTTCATCTACAACTAGTCCTACTCTTACCACATCCACACTAGCCTTGACTACACCCATCTCTCTATCCACACATATCATGCCTAGACCATTATCTACATCTCTCCCACACACACTGTCACCAATGATTATTTCTTCCACATCTATGAGTCCACCCCAGTATACCTTGACATCACTATCACATATTTCCTACCCATGCCTACATCAAATTGTCCTCCAACATCTACCATTATCACATCCACATCTATTATCACACCCATTACATCTCCTCAATCCACATATGTGCCTCTTGAGACACCCAAAATAAACATAGTTGACACTCATCCCTCTTCCATCTCTACCCAAACCCATCCGCCATCTCACATAGACATTATTAAGCGTATGATCCAAACTATTGAGTATTTTTTCATTGAAGTTAAAGGTATAAACATTAGTGTTAATGGAATTATTGAGGTTTAAATATTTGTTTAATATTCAACATTACAACATTAGTGTTCATAAAATATTTATTCATGTCAAAATTAGTGTGATGTCAAAATTTGAATATTTTAATATTCAACATCACCAAGGAATCTTACGACACATGACAAGATGTGTAATGGTGCATTTTTTAATGAGGTACATTTAAAATGGAAGTTACTTATTACGTGATAAATGTTTGAATTCAAAATGGGAGTTACATTTGCATTAGTGATGAGTTATGACATGGAGGAGTTACAAATTGATTTTAAAAGCATGGAGGAGTTACAAATCTAAATTTAAAGAGAGAATATATCTTTATGGGGTAGATTTTTTCATATGTTGAGAATTAAGGACGTGTAAGGGAAGTTGGTTATGTGTATTTATTGAAAAATATGAGTTACACTTGACCGTGTAAAATAATATTGCTATTTGGAACAAATATTCAATATTTTTGTAATGGCCAAGTGATGTGGCTTTCTTATTCCAAATATGGCATATTTTTAAAGAAAATTTTTTCATGGTATGGGTACATTGTTTTAGGGAAACCACAAGTGGTTTTTCCTCTCCTTCTTCCTATATAAACAAGTGTTGTGTGCACATTTTACGTGCAAAAAAGAGAGAGTATTTTGTATGAGTTTGATATGTATGTGAGTTGATATTGTAAATATCTTAAGTGAGTACGAGTATGTGATAAAGAAAATAAAGAAGGATAAATATTATTGATTTGTATTACATTTTTTATGGAGTGGGTGCTTTGGATTGGGGATTGGTGTCTCAAGAAGTTGGTTCTTCGAATAAGAGATTACACAGTCAATGGTGTTTGCATTCAAGGGATGAATTGGTGTTTGACATGGAGATTGGTGTCTTCGTTGAGTGGGTTCTCACACCTTATAAACACTATTTTATTTTGTATGGATTTGGAAATTAGATTCACGTAGTTTCTTTTTGGTAGATGTAGCCCACACTCGGTGAACCGCGATATATCCGGTGTTATGTGCATTTTATTTTTCTGTACGCTCTTATTTTATTTTTCAGATTTGAATATCTTATTAAGTGTGGAAAAAATTAATAAGTTGGAGAAAAATTCTAATATTTTTGAATCTTGATTCACCCTCACTCTCAATATTCTCGTGCTTAACTAACAATTGGTATCGAGTTGGTTCATTCGTATCTTAACAACTAGAAGGTAGATAAAAACTCATGATGGCAACTCAGGAAGGATTTTCCACAAACAAGGCTCGTTGTTTGATGGATCAAACTATTCCTTTTGAAGCATAAGGATGCATACTTATTTGAATTCTCTTGGACACGATATTTGGCAATCAGTTGAGAATGGCTATACGACACCAATAACTCCACCAATAGATCAGGCTGGTAAGAGAGCCTGTGAAAATAATGTTAAAGCGATGAATGTTATTTTGTGTGGTGTAGAAGATTTAGAGTTTGTAAATATTATGCTTTGAAAATCTGCCAAGGAGATGTGGGATAAGCTCAATAGTTTATATGAAGGAGATTCAAAAGTAAAGATGGCAAAGCTTCAGACACATAGAAGAAAGTTTGAAAGTCTAAAGATGAAAGAGGAAGAGAAAATTGTAACATATCTACTCCATATGGATGAGACCTGTAAACATGATCAAAGGCTTAGGTGAAGAGATGGAATATCTAGTAATAGTACAAAAGGTATTAATATCTCTACTTCCTAGATTGATGCTAAAGTTTTAGCTATTGAATAACTTAAGGATTTATATAAAATGAAAATGGATGAGTTACATGGAATAATCACGACTTATGAGATGAGAACAGAAAAGATAAGCTAGGGAAAAGAGAATCTTATTTCAAATATTAGAAACGGAAAGGAGAAGAAGGTTGAATCGATGATGATGAGGAAGAAGAAGCCCTATTGGTGAAAAATATGGAGAGAGGATCTAAAAAGTATAAAGGTAAACTTCCTTTTAAATGTTGTAACTATGGTGAGATTGGAAATTTTGTAGCTAAGTGTCCACATACAAAAAGTGAGAGTGATGATGAAGAGCCTATCAAAGAAAAGAAAGGGAAGATTTTCTACAAAAATAATTTCAAGAAAAGGAAGTTTGAAAATAAGAAAAACTGGAACCGAAACAAGAAGATTCTATGCACTAGAGAAGATGATAGCTCAGAGGAAGACTATTGTTCAAAGGGTGACGTTGAAGAAATTTTGTTTATGGCCCTTGAATATGGAGAAGTGGAGGCTAAAGATGTAGATGATGAAGAAGGTGAGGTAAATTTGGAAGAACTCATCGTGTTGTGGCTGAGATCAAGAGACTAAAAAAAGACCCTAAAGATAAAATTGTAACATATAGAGTATGAAGAAACAAAGAATTATCCACATGCTATCGAAGAATGTGAGAAAAGCGTTATTGATCTAAAAACCCAAATTGAAGGGGAAACTAGAATAGGAGAAGTGATCGGTTCCCAACTAAAGGATAAAGAAAATGAGGTTGAGAGATTAGAATCATAAATTGTCTCATTGAGACAAGAAGTTGAAATGTTTAACAAGAGACTCAAGTTTGAAAAGAGTCTTAAGGTGTTGAGCAACATTATGAGTAAACAGAGACAAAAATCAGCCAAAGGTTGTCTTGGACTCAATGAAGCAGAAAATAAAGAGACCAAAGAACTAGTAAAAAGGCTAGCTATGCAAATATCCTAAAGGTCTCTAGTGAAGGAGAAAACAACAAGAAACAAGAAATATCATCCTCTGTAAAAAAACAACAAATAAGAGAGAAAGTTGAAGAAGGTTCCAATAAGAATTTTTAGAAGTTCATCTTATTAGAGGAAACCCTACATGAATAGGTATTCTTTTCACAATTATTGTTTTTCTGTCACAATTATGGTTATAAGATGATGGACTGTAGATCAAGGTTTGAGTTGGAATTAAAAATTTCATGCTAGAAACTACAATTCTATTGTTGCATTAGCGAATTTGATGAGGGTGAGATTAGATGTTATGAATGTAGCCAAGTTGGCCACATAGAAAAATTTTTGTAGGAGTAAGATTATAGAAAGGCCAGAGAAAAAGAAATAAGGAAATCAGATCATATAAAATGTGAATGATAAGAAAGTGTGGCAAAAGAGAAAGGAGGGAGAAAAGAAAAAAGCTATGTTGGTGCAAATGACCCTCCATGCTCAAGATGAAGAACAACCTTGGTACATTGATAGTGGATGTTCCAGCCATATAACGGGTGATAAAAGCAAGTTCCAAAAGCTGAAAAAGATAGTGGGGGTACAATAAAGTTTGGAGATAATACTACATCCAAGATCGCATGAAGAGGTAACTTAAAATTGAATGGTCAAGATAAAGTTAAAAATGTTTTATTAGTTGAATAACTGAAACATAATCTTTTGAGTTTTAGTCAAATGTGTGATCAAGGTTATACACTCACATTTTATGATGAGGGTTATGAAATTAGAAAGAGAGATACATGTAAATGGGTTGCAGATGAAAATAAAACAAGGAAAAACCTATACATGTTGAGTGATGTGAAGGGAGAAAAGTGTTGCATGAGTCATATATATGAAATCTGGTTATGGCACATGAGATTGGGTCACATTAATTTTGACAACATGGTGAAAATTAGCTAAAAACAAGCAGTGAGAGATCTACCCAAGATCACAAAACTGTAAAGTATCATCGAAGATAAGTGTCAACATGGGAAGCAAACAAGGGTCATATTCAAGATAAAGGAGTTCTCTACAACAAATCCATTAGAGCTGATTCATACTAACCTCTATGGGCCAACAAGAACACATAGCTTGCAAGGTGATTCTAATTTTATGTTATTGATTGATGACTTTACTAAAATGACATGGGTTGCATTTTAAAAGGAAAAATCATAAGTTATTGATCAATTCAAAAATTTAAAGCTTTGATTGAGATTGAGAGAAAATCTGGGATCAAGTGTTTGAGATTAGACAGAGGAGGTGATTTTATGTCTAACGATTTTGATGAGTTTTGTGAAGAGCATGGAATTAGAAGATAGTTTTCTACAACAAGAACACCACAATAGAATGGTGTAGTTAAACAAAAAAATAGAATAGTGTAAGAAATGGAAAGAACCATGTTGAATGAGTCCAAGTTACTAGATGATTTTTGGAGAGAGGAAATGTACACAATGGTGTATATTATGAACAGAGCACAAATTCAAGTAAACACATAAAATACACCATACGAGCTATGGAAGGGAAGACCAGATTTCGTGAAACACTTCAAAGTGTTGGAAGTAAGTTCTAGATTAAGAGAGATGATGAAGATGAGCTCAGAAAATTTAATTCTAGATCAGATGAAGGAATAATACTTGGTTATTCATTGAGAAGCAAGGATTATAGGTGCTATAACAAGAGACTATAGAAATTAGTGGAAAGTATAAATGTGAAAGTTGACGACTTGAAGCCAAAGAAGAAAACATGACACTTAGTGGTGCAGAAAGAGGATGAAGAAATCAAATCTGAGAAAGAGGAAGAAGAAGAACAACAAAAACAAGAAGAATCTGAATGAGAAGACATGAAGACACCATCCATATCCGTTTAGAAGAATCATCCAGTAGATCAAATCATTGGAAATAAAGATACTAGAGTGCAGACAAGGAGGAGACTAATAAGTCCACCACAAGAGGTAACCTTTTATTTGTTGTCAAAAGTTTAACCGAGTAATTTTGATGAAGCTAGCAAAGATAATGTTTGGATAAAATATATGGAAGAGGAACTTAATTAGATAGAAAATAATGACACATGGGAATTAGTGTTGAGACCAAAGGACAAGTGATGACACCTAAACTTTATAAATAAAATAACAAAGCTAATTAAGGAAGGCTAACACCATTTATACTTAATAGCTAAGGATATTAAGGATTTAAGTCTAGGAATATAACATTAAGATAGAAGCTAAAAGGAATGCTTAACTAGTATGAAAACAATGTAAAATCTAACTAAACATGCCTCTTAATATGTTTTAATTACCTAATATAAGCCTAAATAGAACTAAATGGGAAATCAAATGGTTATGGTTTCTACTCCAAACAATGGATAAATGACCTCTCCAAATGAATTTTGAGTAAACTTTAGATATTCATCTACTAACCTTTTTGAAGGTTTTAGGCAAGGATTGAACTTGGCTATAAATCATGTTTCTTATATGAGATGTAAATCAAAGCATGGTGTAAAGTTTAAAGGAATGAGGTGAGTTGTTTTATAGTTTTCACTTTGGGGAAAACTTGTATTTTGATGCATGTGGGACTAAAATCCCAAATTATATTAGAATTTATAATTATGATTAAGCTTTGCTAATCATAATTAGTGAATTAACAAGTGATTAAGATGGGGGAGCCTTAATCAACCGCTTAGGGTCACAGCTAGGAGGCTAGGATAAATTTTGAAGCTTTTCGAGACATTGTGGAGGTGAATGGGATTATTTTGAGTGGTTGGAAGAGGGGTTTAAGCCAATATTAGGGTATATTGACCAAATCAAGGGAAAATAGGCTTAATTAGCTCATAATAGCTAATTATCTATTTTGTAGAGGATTTTAACCTACGATTCATCGTAAAGTGGCATCCTTAATGTGAAAGGGGTTACACAATCAAAAAACACTATTAATTGGATAAAGTGGTAGGAAACGTTAGTTAATTAGCAAAAATCACTAATTATAATGGAATTGGAAAGAATGAGAGTGATTTGTGTGCATTTAGTAATAAGATTGCAAAAGTGGAATTTAGGTGTCTACATTTTCCCCTATTTGAGGTGAAGTAAGTGACTTCACTTCAAATATAGTAGACAAGCATAAACAAGTAAAATTTTGAAGGAAAATTAGTAGGATGAAGGATTCCCCCTCGAGTGTCGATGGGGTGATAGAAGAAGTCAATCAACAATCAAAAATATGATTGAAATGGATAGAAGAAAATAGGTTAGAATGCGAGTGTGAAACCCTTGGGTATTGAGAAGGAATAAGGATAGGGATAAACATGGTTGTTTATTTCCCCAGGTGATTTTAGAAGAAAAATTAGTAGTGATAATAAATGATAATGGAGAAGAAATGATTAATGGAGAATATAGGACAAACCCAATCTTTGCATCCAACCTTTCAATAAGCAACTTGGTTATATCATTTTTCCCCTAGGTCTACATCATTGGCCTTTATTGAAATGAACAAAAATGTAAGATAACATGAAAAGCTAAATTACTAACATTTTTTCATTACTACGTAACTCCATGCAACATACATAATGTAATGCAATATGAGAAAGTAAAACGATGCTTAACTCAATGCAACATACACAATGCAATGCAATACAAGTAAGTAAACTAGATAACCTAATAGAGAAACCAATATAATCACACATACTCAAACAAACAACATTTAATATAGTTACACCAATGTTTTTGTTATCAAGTCTACGTAATTCTCAAATGTTCGTGTTGTAATGAAAAGGGTTAAAAATGGTGCCCCAAGCAAGGATACATGTGAGGGGAATAATGAGGACATAAGTATTCCCATGGAAAAGCTTTCATGCACTATGACACACATAGTCTTTGACAACTCACTGTTGCACGAGAGTACCGACATAACATGCAGCTGAGCTTTTGTTAATGGAGGTAGATCACAATGATCCACAAGTCATTTGAGACTAGAACAAGAAAGAATCATAGAAAGATGCTTTTGTAAGACATATTTCGATGTTCGAGGATAATGCAATTGACACATGCTTTAACTATGTATATGTTGTTTACCATGTTTTTGTAAAATTTTAAAAAATTTTAATGATTTTATCAATTTTTTGAATTTTTATTTTTACGGAAGAAAATATTATAGAAGAAATAATGAAGTGTGAGACAATGTTAAAAGTGACCGTAAGGTAAAAAATGCCCAGAGTAGTAGAAAAAGCCACGGAAAGCAAAAATATGCCCCAACATAGTGAAAACATGCTGAAAATAATTATTTATTAAAAATAACCATCGTGGCAAGTGTTAGAAGAATTTTAGAAGAAATATGGTGGTTTCAGGGCACTTTGGGGTGAGAAACATGTTGTGGGAGGTAAAAACATGTATATAAGCCATCATGGCAAGTTATTTACCACATTCACTTACCATTTTACTACTGATTAGAGCTCTAACCTATGGGAGGAAATGGTGAGAGTACCGAACTGGAGGCATCGTGCAGACCACGTGAGGGACTACATGTGGATGGACCACAGGTACACAAAATTGCTCTTTTTACCCTTGTTTTTCAAAGCATTTAATTTTTGGTTAAAATGCATGTTTTTAGGGAAAATTTAGGGCAAAAAGAGGGGGGTATGCCTATGTTGGTGGTTGCATGGGCGCCTAGCCACCTACACACAACCCATTGCACCTACGCATTAGTTTACTTTTAGCATGTTAAAATTTTGTTTGTGGCAGGGCTGCCTATGTGCATCGATGTATGGAGAAGGGTGCTTACACACAGTTGGTAAAAGAAATGCAAGGGAACCTAGGTGACTATGCTTGTAGAAATGTGCCTATGTGTAACTGGGAGAAGAAATGCAAGGGCACCTAGGAACCTATGCTTGTAGAAAATGCCTTTAACAATTCACCTCTCCTTTTGTTTTCTCTTTTGTTGATATTTTTGGTTTGTTTTTGCCTTGGCACATGAGCATGCATGCATGTGCCGGTGCACAAGGAGTGTGCCTACACCGAGAAAAAGGCACCCACACGTGGGAGAAAAGGAGATCATGCGGGAGAAGAGGTGCGCTAGTGCACTTAGGGGTGCGCCCATGCACAAAAGCCAATTTTAAATTGCTTTTTAGGTGAAAACTAAGGTTTTAGAAAACCCTAGGTGGAAGAAATAGGTGAATTATAGAAGAATTTAATGATGGAATAGAAGAATAATGTGATAAACTAGACTTAGAAAAATTATATGGTAGAATAGAAGACAAAGATCATAATAATTGACCTGATTGGTTCCACAGGAGGACTTGGATGTGCTAGCGGTGTGGGAGCGACATGCGTGACTTCAGACCTATGAGGCAACTTTCGAGACAACTGGGACCAGACCTTTTTGGAGATTACCCTAGAGGTGACAAGTTTATCTTACATAACACGTATGCCAAAAATTACCTTATATCACATCCTACTCATAGCATAAGTTGAGAGATGGCATGAGTGAGAGTTAGACTTTTCAAATGCCTACTAGTGAGATGAGTGTTACATTGGAGGATGTTTGGTGGATCCTGCGAGTTCTATTTAGGTTGTTTGGTTACATATGATGGTTGACCTGATCGCATTAAGCGTTATATAGCTATGACATTTGGAGTGATAGATATCCCCACAAGGGTATGTCAATTTTGGCTAGGAGGTGCATGACCGATCCATGGCTAGGATAGGTCCCTATATATTTATTATCTCTTTTCAGTGGCATTTTGCTGCCTGACAAGATTGGTGCATGATTCCCTCTGGGTCTCATTGGAGTGATTCATGGCTTGCTTCAGGGTAGGGTGTACTACTAGGGTCAGTGTATATTGGCTCACTTATATTTTGATTTACACTTGATAACCTATCATGGACAAAGATAGTGGGTCCTGCCACTTTATTATAGATTTGGGCTTGGGATCATATTGCGATAGGCCACCCTATAGGAGCTTTGAGAGCTCGATCTATTGGAGAGCCTTCCCTCATGGGTTGGGTTCCAGAAAAGATGATATTCACAACAAAGGGGGAAACAAACTATTACATGTGAGATTTTGATGAGTTAAAACCCCATATGATCACATGGCAGCCATACATGTTATACTAGTGGCCTTAGGATGCATTCAAGTTGAGGATAGCTGTAGTAGATCATTTCATTATTGGGAGAAGGAGCTATGTTCTAGAGTGGTACAAGGTGGACAGGTTCTAACATCAGTTTGGTCTCATCAAGGGATTCCTGGTGATGAGATGTGATATACACACAAATATAGAGAGGTCTTCCACATGGGACCCTAGATTAGGTTAGGTCGAGGTCACACGAGATTTTCATAGGTACTCCACAACCTTGGGTATAGCGGGCATAGATAGTAAATCAAAGAACTACCCAAGATTATCTAGCGTGGTATGTGATAGTGCTGCCATGTAGATTGACTATACCACAAGAGGTATTGGATGTAACAACATAGGGGGACAGGGCCTAGATCCGTAGGTACAAGAACACACCCCGAGACATGAAATACCACATATGAGGGTGCCAGTGCAGCAGGTGCTAGTATAACAATAGGTAGTGGTACATCCATAGGTGTTGGCACCATGTATGCCAGTTTAGGATCCAATATAGGCACCACTGCATGCACCTCCATCACCCCCTCCCGTGAGTCCATGACATAGTCCACCAGGAGGTGAAGGAGATGGTAGGGGTGGTGAGGACATAGAGGAGGATGTTCCAGATGTACAAGATATATAGGGTGTAAAGGATATACAAGATGTATATGATGATGAGAAGGTGGCTTCCTTGCAGCAGCATTCACAGCAGGTGAAAACTCTACAACTCCAGATGACAACCAAAAGGGATCAGGCTATTAATTAGAGAGACCAGGCTATCATAGATGGGGATAAACTTGTGATAGAGTGAGATAAAGCCAAGAAAGAGAGAGTACATGCCCTTATTGAGCGAGATCAGGTGATAGCAAATAATATATAATTGTAGGAAGAGAGGGATTAGGATATACCAGATAGAGCCCATGACATCATGGATGGGGATCATCTCGTGATGGAGCGAGATCACACTGGACTGAGAGATTATAGGCCATAAGAGAGTGAGATCAGGTGATGAAAAAGGAGAAAGGACCTAGATAGTGGTGAGTGGAGTTCAGTGAATGGAAGATCATACACAGGTCTAGGTAGATATATCTCGAGTGATAGGAGAGGTGTGCTCTACTATGATCCTCTTCGACATTTGGGTTTTTGGATATACTAGAAGATACGATGAGAGCTAGTGGCGAGGCTTCTTATTACGAGGCATTGTACTACCAGGCCATTCCAAGAGATAGAGGGCTACTCCTTTCGACCAGTTAGATGTTAGTAGGTCCAAGTATAGATCTCAAAGGACTTCACAATCAGCTAGATCAGTTCAAAAACCTATAGTGTAGTGGAGTAGAGTGGCCTCTGTAGGAATTTCAAATCCATATCTTCCTCCTCAGGGCCATAGGAAAGGAAACCTAGAGAGGGTGAGAGTCATGTGTGACTCTTTTATTGATGTACTAATGTACCACCTCGATATATGAAGGCATACTTTTGATTGAATGTATATGTATTATTTTTTATCATGCCTCGTGATGAAGGCACTTTTTTATATAAACACCCATGATGGTTCATTATATCAGATGTACTTTTGAGACATATTGTTTTGTACATAGACATTTATATTTTTGATGATGTATGATGATAGATGGATTATTGATGTACCACATGTTGCTTATGATATTTCATGCTTAATTTGTTTCTTTATGTTTGTATCACATGTTATATTATGAGATAGCCTTAGCTGATGTCATATTACATGTTGATGAGATACTTTGAGTAAAACATGTTTTTATTTTTGATATTGGTGTGGGGGATAGATTTTCATCATGCGTAAACCCTCTTGTCCCATTGGTGATATGGTACTTGATGATTATCTTAGTATACATGTGTGATGTAGACTTAGCATTTATTGATATATGATGTATAGATGTGATGGTTATATGTGATATGATGATGAAGTGATAACACAATGTACAAGTAAAAATTGACAAGCACAAATTAACAAATCTAATCAAAGCAACACATTTATTTACAAGTATGCAAGATAAAATGAACTCAGAGAAATGAACTACATATTAAAGTAACATTCAATCTAAGTAAACAAATGAATTCAATCTAAAGCACACAATATGAAAAATCAATGCAACTAAAAACCATACAAACCAACAACTAAAAGTAAGCAAACTATTAATTTATTTTTTGGGACAATTTTGGGACATTTTTCATTTTTTTGGGTATTACCTTTAAGAAAAATTTCTATTGTTTTGGAGTTTTCTACGAAATGTATTTGAATGTTTTGGTTTTCCAAAGTGAAAATGCAAGTAAATGAAGAAACATGGATGCCCTTAGCGTTAGATGGGATGTATAATGGCAGAAGTCCATGTGGTATATGCCAAAAGTGATACTATGAAGTTGAACCCAACGTGAGATGGGTTAATTCAAAGTTAAATATCCACATTCAAAATTTTAGATTAGCTGGATAAGGGAAAACAGGGATAGGCTCACATAGGACTTAGATGAAGGCCAAAAACTAGCTTAGGACAAAGATTTTGTACTCCTAAACCTGGAATGCTTGTGAATAACGAACCCTCCTTGGCACCATAAATTGGTTTTCACTAAAGGAATTGTCCAAAGTGCCACCATTGAGTGGTTTTCACTATTAGACACATTTGTTTATTTATCTTTATCTTTTTCTATTTTTATACTTTTTTTGATATTCTAGAGAGCCCATACATAAGCATAGAATTGCTTTAGGTGCATTACGTTCATGGGTTCTCAAAGCTCCTAGTCCGTCTGAATAGGCTAGCTTGTAGGCACCTGAACCAAACTTGGCAACCAAAACATATGGTCCCATCCAATTGGGTTCAAATTTCCCTTTATTTTCATGTTCCTTATTGGTGTTCTTCTGATTCTCTTTTAACACCAAGTCCCCTACCTCAAATTGATGAGGTATGACTCTTTTATTATAGCTTCACCACACTTGATCTTGATACACTTTAAGGTGATTGAGAGCGTGAAGTCATTTCTCGTCTAATAGCTCCAAATCTGCCAATTGAGCTACTATGTAGTCCTCCTCTTCATTCAGGTAGTCCCTTAGAAAAATGTGCAAAGAAGATATCTTGATCTCTAAAGGAAGTAAAAATTTAGTGTTAAACACTACTAAGGATTATTGAGTGGCACCTATGGGGGTGCAGATAGATGTTCTAAATGCCTAGAGAGCAAGGTGAATTGATAAATGATAGTTACGACCTGTTTTATTCACCATATTCTCCATAATATGAATGAGAGTTTTATTGGAAGCCTCAACTTTCCCATTACCTTGAGGGTAATAGGGGGTCGAGAACTTGAGGGAGATTTGAAAGTGTTTGCAGAGTGCTTTCACAATTTTATTCTTAAATGGATTACCATTATTAGTGATAATAATAGAAGGGATACCATATCGACAGATGATATGGTTCATGATAAATTTAGATATTTGGGACCCTTCTACATGGAAAGAGGAACAACCTCTACCCATTTTGTAAAGTATTCAATAGCAGTAATGATAAATTTATGACCATATGAAGAGACAAGGTTAAGTTTTCCTATTAGATCGAGACCCCACTTTGAAAATAGCCAAGCTGTTGTGATAGGCTAAAAGTATTGCAACGATGCATGTATCAAGTTACCTTACTTTTGATAATCCACACACTTATTCACATGGTTACAACAGTCATGCTCCATGGTAGGCCAATAATAACCTACTCTAAGAATTTTGGTGTCCCCAGATTTCACCCATAAATATGAGACTACCCCATGTTAAATTTTTTTGTACTTTTAAAATAATTGGTCGATTTGTGTTTTTATTGCCAGAATATACCTGTATTGTGTTAAAATATTCCCGAGTAAATCATATGAGCCAATTTCGACAAATACCTAGATCTTTGAAACATGTCATTTTATCCTTTGCATGAAGTTTTGTCTACGGAAAATTTTTATTTAATTATTTAAAGCCCGTTTGAAGTAAATTGTGCTCGGTTTAACCTGTTGAAGTTTTACATGCCAATATTGACATATACCGGTAGGGTTGTCACCGGGAATGAATCCTGGGCTTTGTTTGTGACTTTTGGCAATGTTTTTTATTTTTTTAATTTTTCTTGCATTTTTCTCTGTGGAATTCCCCTAGGTCAATTCCTTCGCCAGTACAGTTTGTTTTCTTTCTGGAGTATCTGGAGATCATCTACGGCCACCATGCCAGAAGGAATCAACCTCAGAAGTCAACTTCTCTTTAAAAAGCCGAAGTCATGCACAAAAACCTCTCCCAGGCAAGTCACATTTTTGGGAATGGATGGATTTAAGCTATAGTGGGATTTTTGGTCGTAGTAGGCAGGTGGGAATTTGTACTGCCTTTGCAGGGTACTTTTTCCCATGAAGGAAAAGTCACTTAAGTTATGATGGGAAAATTAGAGGCAACAGGTAGGCGGGAATTTCTTACCTGCCTTGCAGGGTGAAAATTCCCATTATAAAATAAAGAAAAATCACTTAAGGCATTGATGGGAATTTCTTACCTGCCTTGCAGGGTAAAAATTCCCATTATGGAAGTCAAACAACTTAAGTGGATGAAGGGATTTTGGAGCTGCAGTGTAGGGTGAATAATCCCATCAAAATTGACTTTTTAAATATAGAAATCAGCCATGTCAAAAAGTGTGACCCCTTTGGGAATTAAATAATAACTTTAATTGCATTTATTAATAGTCTTCCTTCCTAATTTTGGCGCCCAGGGATGATGGAAAGTCAATGCATGATAAGAGGTCAAAGAAGACTGAAGGAAGAAGGCTAAAAATAAAATAAATTAATTTATTTAATGCAGCCTTGAAGCATGCTAAAAAGTGTGACCCATTTGGTGAATAAATAATGTTTTGTGGCATTTATTAATAGTTTTTATTCCTAACTTTGGTGCCATGGAGAAATAGAAGGTCAATGCATGATGTGAAGTCAAAGAGAACTGAAGGAAGGAGGCTAAAAATAAATTAAATTAATTTATTTAATGGCAGCCATGAGCATGCAAGTTTAGGCACCCAAGTTGAAGGAATAAGCATGTTTATTTATTAATTAATTTCTAGGAATAGGAGAGGCAATTATTAATTATAGAATGGTGAAGGTTATATAAGCATGAGCTTCCATAATGATGGAATAGTTAATTCTTTAATCAAAGGATTGCAGCCCAGACAATTTTGGCGCCCAAAGGAGGAGGATTTTTGCTCAAAAAGTGTTTTTCACTGCCAAAAGCTTAAAAGTTTGGCGCCTAGGATTGGAGGAGCTTGATTTAATCTGTATAATTATTTGCATGTTGGTACAAGTGCCTAGGTGAAGTTAAAAATATTTATGTTTGCTTTGCATGCAAGCAAAACCTCAAATTTTAGGGCAGTGGGATTTATATGCAGATTTTTGTGATAAAAATCAAGTGTTCATGCTCTGGATTCCATCTTTGTCTGAATTAATTACAGGTATTCATTACAGGTGCTTATATAAGTGAAAGGGAGTTCAAATCAATGTCAAGTACATTGAATATATCTTCTGAATCTGAAGAAATTCCTAGATCTGCACCAATTACAAAGAATTCCATCCGAATAAAAAGAAAAAGAGTTACTCAGACAAAGATTGCTCCAGCCATGATGAAGCGGGATGAAAGAGAAGGATCAGTGAGAATCATGCATTGCTTCCAGATTTGCTGATATCGGTGATATAGATCTAGGCCCCGAATCCCTCTCGATTTGATTGACAGATCCAAATCTCATAATTGCAAAGGCTTCCGACAACAATTCATCCTCTTGTTTCTAACATAACCCGTGTAGAAGTCAGTGCATGGAAAATTCCTTCCAGGATCTTGTTTATGTGTTCCCAATCTTCCAGTTGAAGCCTTCATCGAATTTACTTGTACTTTCCTTCACCCGGAGTGCTTTCCATAATTTTTAATTGCTCATATGCAATTAAAAATAAAAGGTGATGAGTTTTTTGAATTATTTACTTAAAAACATTGCACGGATGCATGTCTTGGTGAAGAACTAAAAAAGCTTCAAGGATAAGAGGGAAGATAATTCATAAGTAATACCCACAAGAAAATCATATTCGGATGCTTCCAGATCCATTTTGGTGAGAATCAAAGGCAAAAGTATCAACTGCATGTAGAATATGGAAAAAGAACAAAACTGGAAGTGTTGTAGGTTTCTTCTAATTTATTTTCCTTTCTTCTTTTCTCCAAAAAAGTAATTGAGCGATCAATTAAATTATACAAATTAAGTGATTGGTTTAAAATCCATTACTTGAAGAAGTCAATTACTTGGAGATAAGTGGCAGACATGCATAATAGAAGGTTTTACTTTCAGTTATAAATCATGCATGTCATACAAAGAGGAATTCTAGGAAGGAGATTTCCAGTTGTTTCCTTTCCAACTTCCACATGTGCCTGTTCAGTTATTGTTTCCTAGTTGTAACTTCCCCTCCATACACTATAAATGAAGGAAGAACATACGGGTTAGAGATCATAATTTGTAAGAGCATTCTTATGTTCTAGACTTTGAGTGAAACCCTTGATAGCTTTGAAAGTAGAGGAATAGAAAGGAGGTAGATTTCAGAGAACTTTGTGTCAACAATGCATTTTGTTTCTTGTTTCTTTTTAAGATCTATTCATAAACTTTGGTTATTCTAGATCTAGATGAAAGTTTCCTTTTCTATTCATTTATGAGTATTTCAAGATCTATTTGTTTTTCTATGTGCATGCGATCAACTCTTGTGAACTATTGATTAGGTTGAGCATCTTCTTCTCCTTTCTTCTTATTTTCCATTATTTTCCTTTTACAGATATTTCCTTTCTCTTGGAGTGTTTACTTGCTGTGGTGCCTGAGTTATCCGATTCGATCCTCTCAAACTCATTTTCATGGTATCGAGCAAGATCATATGTGTGCAAAGGGTTACTGCACCCTATATGATTTTCTATTTTTATGAGCATGCCAATTACTCCATTGTCTTTTCTTATGCAAGGTTTCGAGCAAGTTTTCCATTCGATCAATGCTTTATCGTTGGAGCTTTCATGATTCTTGGATCACTACTTTTTCGTTTAGGTTCGAAATTATCTTGCAAAATATTTTCATGGTAACAAGCTTTCGGGTAAAGTTTTTGTTTTTTTACTCTTACTTGGTTTTTTATTTTACCCTTGCATGCAAGTCTTTTGATCACTATTTTTTTGGAAATTATCTTGCTAATATCTAACAAAACAAGATTTTGGAATTTTTTGTTTTTTTCTTGGCATGTGTTTTGGGTTGTAGGATCTTTGAGTTCTTTAGTTGTGGTTTTTACTCATTGTCTGTCCCTCCGGCATTTTTTTGCTTTGCATTTTTAATCGTGGTTTTCATGGTGTGGGCAAGCTAAAACATTTTAATCCTCTCGGCATTTTTTGACTCGCATTTTTTGGCAGGTTTTTCAATCGCATTTTTTTTTTTTGTTAAAAAGCATTTTTTATCATCGTTTTTTTTTTTTTTTCGCTTGCGTTTTTATTTTCAGGCATTTTTAATCATCATTTGCCACGTTTTTTTGCTTCACAGGGTTGTAAAAATCATCTGCCACATTTTTTTTTGCTTCCTAGGTGTTTTTAAACAACTCTGCCACGTTTTTTTGGTCTGAGCAAGGTAAAACACTGTTGTAAACACTCCTACGTGGCTTTCGGCACGTGCGTTTTTAAACTACTCGCCACGATGTTTTCTCTCGAAGCAAGGTAAAGCGTCTCTGTAAACACTCCAGCGTGGCTGTTCTTCTTGTTTTTTGGTAAGGTTTCAACCATACACCTTTTCCTTTGGTAAGTTTGTTAATTTCCTTCTTTTTTCTCTCTAAAATCCTCAGTTTTTTAGAAAAAACGACCTGTGTTTTTTTTTTTTTAAAACAAAAAAAAACAAACAAACTCTTTTTGGTATGCGTTTTAAATCAAAAAATCTTTCTTTATTTAAAAGATACTTTCTAAAAACGCATTCAATCTTTATTTGTTTAAAAATATTCATCTAAAAATCTTTTAAAAAAAACACTTCTTTCTAAAACTTGTAAGTTTTAGACAATATTAAAAAAAAAGTTTTTTTTCAATGATTTGTTTAATTAAAGAATTTTTCAAAATTCATTAGATTTAATTACATTAGATCTAATTTTATTTCATTAACATTATTTAAAAAATATATTTCCTTGGCATTATAATTTGGTCTTTGGATTGTTGTATTTCTAACCTTCTGTCGAGTGTCGAAGACGAAGGGTGAGGTCCGGGATTGGCAGGTGGCTAATTCCCCCTCGCAATACAAACAAACCCTATCTCAAATTCCATGCCATTTCCAACGAGCATACATATGACACCCTTTGCATGCGTTTAGGCACTTTTTTAACCGCATTTGCAGGCTTATTGGCTTTTTCTCATCAAATTGCGGGAATTGGTTTTTGCTATAACTTTTGACTCGTTGCTTGGTTTTGAGCACTTATTTAGTCAAAGTTGCATGTTTTTTCACACTCTAGATGATGGGATCATTAGCTTTGTAAATGCACTAATTTTATAAAGTGCCACATTCGGGGGTGTCTTTGTTTTGCTTAATTCAGCTCATTCTTTTGAGCTTTGTTCTTTTCCTTTTTTCGTGGACTTGTGAGCGTCCGTCCACACAAGTTTTATGAAAAGGGATTCTTTCATGCGACGTGAGATGATTTTTCTCACCACCAGGGTTGGCTTTCACCTCCTTTCTATTTTTTGCTTGTGCTTGTTTACGGTGTTCCTCTTTTTGTTGCGCTCCACGAAACACTGTTGTGGTCTCCTCTCTTGCGCGTTATTACGCTAATTGCAAGACGAGTTACCAAGTGTTTCAAACCGCACGCATGGACCCGATTGTAATCAACGCACTCAACTATAAAGTGCCGAAAGCAGGGGGTTGTTATTGTCCTGGGTGGTTGTGTTTCTTTTCTACATTTCTTTTCTCTCTCTCTCTCACTATGGATGCACTTTCAATTCCTTTTCTTACACCATTCAAATTTTTCGAATGGAGATCGAAAATAATAATGAAACTAAGGGGTAAAGGGTTATACCGCATCACCATGGGAACTGAGACTGAACCAGATGACGAACCTGAAAAATCTAAGTGGTTAAACCGTAGTGATGAAGCTTTAGGTCTTCTTTGCATGTCCGTTTCTCCTGACTTGCTCTTCCACATTGAGGTGTCTGAAACACCTACATCTGTGTGGAAAATGTTGGATGCGATGTTTGGACAACTAGATGACATGAGAGCGCATGAGTTGGAAAACGAACTACTAGGGTTAAATCCTAGTGACTTTGAAAACCTATAAGCCTTCTTCTCAAAATTTGTCCACATTAGATTATTGTTAAAAGGATGTCAAGTAGAAAAGAAATATTCTCAACTGATCTTGTCGATTCTCTCTAAGCTAGGTCCCGAATATTCTGTCTTCGTGTCAACTTTCTACGCTACAAAAGTTGCTTTGGGCGATACTTGGACAATGCCCTCCTTTGACTATTTTTCATCCCAACTCATTCGAGAACAGGACAAACTCATTCAAATGGGGTCTCTCAAGTCCAAGTCACATGCCCTTGTAGCAAGTACTAGCAAGGGAAAGAAGACTAAAAAGAAGAAAGAAACTAAGGATCAACCTAAGAAAGAAACCAAGATCAAACCTAAAAATGACACAAACACTTCGACTTTTGAGCCTAGGCACATAAAAGCAAGTATTTGTGTTCCTATTGCAAGAAGACTAGTCACGACGAGCAACACTGTTTTAAGAAACAGATTGATCACTTATCTCATTTACTTGAGAAAAATAAAATAAGTGTTCTTGAATCAATAAAACAAAGTGCTCTGAAGGCCGAGTATTTTGCTGCAAAAGGTGCTAGAAATGATAAGAAGAAAGGAAAGGCCCTTATAGCCAAAGTTTCTCCTTCATCGACATGGATTATAGATTCTGGTGCCTCACACCACATGGGTTCTTCACATGTTGAGTTTTCCAACATCGAACCTTGTGGAATGTCCCAAATCATGATGGGTAATGACATGACAAAGGTTGTCGGTTTTCAGTAGTGGGGATCAATAGAGATGGATGGGGGAACATTTAACCAAGTGTTGAGTGTTCCTGATCTCTCTACCAATCTCCTATCAGTTTACCAAATTACTCACCTTGGTGAAGGAATGCGAGTGGAATTTGGTCCTAACTCGGTGATTATTCGTGAGCTTAACAATGACACTACAATGGTTGAGGGAAAGGCAGATCACCATTCATGGTTATACACCTTCTCCCACTTTACTTCTGATTCTACGCCCACTGCCTTGCTCACTCATGCAAATGAGGTTAGTAAGCTATGGCATGAGCGTTTTGGACATCTAAACTATCGCTACCTTGAACAATTGAGTCAAAACGAAATGGTCAACGGGTTGCCTCGCGTCAAGTTTTCTAAGGGTCTTTGTGAGGGTTGACTGAAAGCATCCGAAAAGAACTTTGACAAAGGAAAAGCCCTGGAGAGCCACTCGTCCCTTGGATCTTGTTCACAAGTGATGTTTTCGGTCCATTTTCTTCTTCCTTTACTAGAGCTCTTTATGTGCTAACCTTCATTGATGACTATTCACGATATACTTGGGTATATTTTCTTAAGCTTAAGTCTAAAGTCTTTGAACATTTTCAAGACTTTAAGGCTCTTGCTGAGAAACAAGTGGAACGGTCTATCAAGGTTCTCGAACCGACAATGGAGGTGAATATGTAAACAATAGGTTCATGGATTTTTGTACTTCTGAAGGGATCTCTCGCAGCATACAATTGCTTATAGCCCTTCGCAGAATGGAGTCGCAGAAAGAAAGAACCGTACTCTTAAGGAGATGGCCACTTGTATGATTCACTCAAAGTCTCTTCCTCCGCAGTATTGGGCCAAAGCAGTGAATTGTGAAAATTACATTCAGAACCGTGTTCCACACAAGGCAGTAAGAGGGATGACACCCTTTGAAGCCTGGTTTGGATGCAAGCCTGATGTTGAGCACTTTCGAGTCTTTGGATCCAAGGCTATGGCTCGGATTCCTAAGAAGAAACGCAAGGCCTTGGAACCACAATCCAAACCTTGTATCTTTATAGGGTATCCTGATGGCATGAAGGGATATCGATTGATGAATTCTACTTCTCATGAGCTATATATTGAGAGAAGTGTTAAGTTTGATGAGTCTTCTTTGACTTCTACTTCTCCACCTATTGAGGTTCTTCAGCTCGCTGATTCGGATTCTGACTCATCAGATGATGATACTGTTGAGCGTGCTCCTCTTCCGGATCCTCCCGACCATCAGACCTTTGAGTCTTTTGATTCTGACAGTAGTGATGATGAGGACTATGTCCCTTCTCACTCAAGTGAAGAATCTTCTCGACTCGAGCCCGATCCTCCTTGGTCCCCTTTCGGGGGCAGGGAAAACTTTGCAAAGTGCTGGAGATTTAGTTAGAGATACTTGGATATGAGACGTACTCGCTCGATTTTGTTGACCCCACTCTTTCTTCGCTCTCTTCGATCCAGCTCTTTCCGGGAGGCTTCTGGTATTCCTGAGTGGGATTCTGCCATGGATGAGGAGTATTCCTCTCTCATGAAGAACGATACTTGGGATCTCACCACTCTTCCGAAAGGAAGAAAAATCGTTCGGTGTAAGTGGGTGTTCAACAAAGTATGGAGTAGATGGAGACATCGAAAAGTTTAAAGCGTGATTAGTAGCTAAGGGTTTCTCCCAGATAGCTGGGGTTGATTATACTAAAACCTTTGCTCCGGTTGTGAAGATGACTTCTATTCGATTGACCCTAGCCATTGCCACAACAAACAGATGGAAAGTCCATCAAATGGATGTTAAGAGTGCCTTCCTTCATGGTGACCTAGAGGAAGAGATCTATATGGAACAACCTTCCAGGTTATGTCCAAGATTCCTCCCTCGTTTGTAAGTTAAAGAAGTCTCTTTATGGCCTTAAACAAGCCCCTCGGGCTTGGTATGCCAAGATGGACTCCTTCTTACTTACATCAAGGTTTACTAGGTGTCACTCTGATCCAAATGTTTATATTCTACGGCAAGATGACTCCATACTCATTCTTGTTCTATATGTTGATGACTTGTTGATCACAGGCAACTCTTCCTCTATTATTGATTCTGTGAAGATCACCTTAGCCAACAAGTTTTCCATGATTGACTTAGGTCTACTTCATTACTTCCTTGGGATCCATATTTCACAATCTGACTCAGAATCTTGATTTCGCAACCTAAGTATGCTCTTGATTTGCTATCTCGGTTTCAAATGTCCGATTGCAAGTCTTCTCCTACTCCTTTTCTTTCCGGGGTTAAGTTGGTTTCAGATTTCTCTACTCCCTTGGTTGATGGTACTCTTTACCAAAATTTAGTTGGGAGCTTGATCTACTTGACTCACACTCGACCGGATTTATCATATGCTATTGGGATCATGTCAGATTCATGCAGGAGCCACATGAGCTGCATTGGAAAGCAGCTAAATGGATCCTTCATTATGTTCATGGCACTTATGTTGATGGCATACACTATCATGGAGGGTTGATATTGACTTGATTGGGTTCACAGATTCTGATTGGGCCGGTGACTTAGATCATCAGAAATCTACTTCTGGCTACAATTTCTCTCTTGGTTCGGGTCCTATTAGTTGGTCTAGCAAGAAGAAAAATGCAATTGCAATATCATCTACAGAGGTAGAATACAGAGGAGCAGTTAACGCTGCCACAGAAGCTATTTGGCTACAGGGTATTCTGATAGAGTTTGGCATCCACTTTTGGTGGCCTACCATTATCTACTATGATAACACAAGCACTATCTCTATTTGTAGAAATCTAGTTCAACATCAATGGATGAAGCACATTGAGATCCATATGCACTTCATATGGGAGCTTATTCATGATGGTATCATCGACATTCAGTACATTCAGACAACTGATTAGATTACAGACTTATTCACCAAGCCTTTCACTGAGATGAAGTTTCTTCACTTATGGTCTCTTCTTGGGGTGAGGTCTTCTGCAGCTGCCCATCTTCTTAGGGCTATTTAGTCCTTCTTTTCTTCTTCTTCTTCTAGGAAGATTGTGTTTGTATATGGGAACCTTATTAGGCCTTTAGTTGTCGGCCCCATTGACACATCTTTCTTAGTTGTTTAGGAGTGTCTTCCTCTTCCATCTGACTCATCACAGCCGCTACCCCAACTTCGATGAAGGGGGGGTGTTAGTGTGAGTTATCCTATGTGTCCTCCTCTCATGTTGGAGGGTCATCTCACATGGGTTAGGTTTAGGTTAGGTTTAGGTTTCATATGTGTCATGCACTAGGGTTACTCAGCACCCTATATGTACCCCTTTTCTATTCATTTATGAGCATGCCAAGACACTCCACTTTGTCTTTCCTCTATGCAAGCTTTGTTTCTGTTGAGAAAGTTCTTCCATTATGCAAGCTATCGTTGGAGCTTTCACGATTCCATTGAGCAACTTCGTGGTTCCTCTTCGATTCGATACCGATAAATGAGGGACATTTATCTCATGACTACCTAGGTTTTTAGCTGTATAGAAAATATAGCCAACACATTTTCTTTGCCAGAACGATCCCATTAGTATGAGCCCCGTAGATTCCTTCATGCACCTCTTTGATTGCTTGGATAGATTCATCTAAACTTAAACATTGACCGTCATAGCCTTGACATAAGAGGGTGCCCCAAAGTAGGGTATAATGAGATATACGCTGGATGAGGGTGCATTTTTAAACATGGGAAATGTTAGTGGGAAAGGTTCCATGATGGAGGTAATTAAATATTTCAATGTACCACACAGTGAAAAGGGACCAACAACCTCACACACCAAACAAGATTCTGATATGTCATATGTTGTTGTTCTTAGATTATAAATGAATAACGACATGTTATTGTTTCTTAGCGGAATCCTTAACATGTATCCTATTGTATCCATAACATATATTAATATATTGGGCTCTTGGTATTTGATTAAATTTTATCTACTTGAAGAATTATTTCAAGGAATCAACCATTATTTTATATGGAAACATATTTTCATCCTTAACCTTGTATTCATAATTGACTTGTTTGATAATGATCATTGAATCACCAATGTAATTAACTCATTTGATATCCCACTTGATGGATAGCATCATCCCTGCGATGAGATATTTATACTGCTATATACTATTCGTGCATGGGAACATAAGCTGAAATGCTTGGGGAATCAGGTCTCCCATAGGAGTGATTAGCACAACTCTAACACCTGAACCATGAAAGGTAAAAGAGCCATCAAAGTATAACTGCCAAATGATAGATTCCTCAAGGTATATGATGGATGCATCTTGTAATTCCAAACTTAAGGGTTTGGTACCTAGTAGTGGAGCTTCTACTAACTGATTTGCTAAGACTTGTCCCTTCACTTAATTTTGATTAACGTAATTAATATCAAACTCGCTTAATAAGATGATCCAATTATCCATATTTCTAGTTAGGGCAGGTTTTGATAGTAAGTACTTTAAAGGATCGACCTTTGAAATAAGCTTGATTTTATTATTGAGCATACGATGGTGTAGATTTTGAAAATAAAAACTAGGGCTAGAAAATCCTTCTTGATCTGCGCATAGTTGAGATCATATGCTATCAATTTTCTCGCTTAAGTAGTATCAACCTTTTCTCTCTATTTTTTATCATACTTATGCCAACGATTGCCCCAATTGCAAAATGTGTAGTAGATATGTAAAGCAACAAGGGTTCTCCTACCATGGGTGGCATAAGAACATAAGGTTTAGCCAATTATTCTTATAGAAAAGCAAATGCTTGATGTTGTTCGGCCCCAAGTGAAATTAACATCCTTTTCAAGAAGATGTGTAAATGTATGACACTTGTATGCTAGCATTGTGAAATAAACCTTCGATGGCTTGAATTTTCCTTATAAGTTACACAACTGTCTAATATTTTTAGGAGGATGCATTTCTGTGATAGTCGTGACCTTTGCAGGGTCCACTTCTATTCTTCTTCTTGACATGATGAATCCTAGTAATTTCGTAGATAGCACACCAAAGACACATTTCTTCGGGTTAAGGAAGAATTTTTAGTCCCTTAGGAATTGAAAGATACGCCGTAATATTTCTGGGTGTTCCTCTCGAGTTATAGACTTAGCTAGTATATCATCTATGTAATCTTCCATGATGTCACTTATCATATCGTGAAAGATTACAGTCATTGCCCTTTGATAGATAGATAGCGTCTGCATTCTTAAGGCCAAATGCCATGACTTGGTAGCAAAATTTCACCCATGGGTTTATGAAATTTGTCTTGTGTTGATCTTCCTCTGCAATATTTATTTGGCTATAACTTGAGAAACCATCCATGAGTGATAACATCTCGTAACTAGTAGTAGAAGCAACGATCATGTTGATGTTAGAGAGAGGAAATTCGTCTTTGGGACAAACTTTGTTTATATATTTGAAATAGGTACACACTCTAATACCGGAGATCTTTGGGATCTCACCTTCATTTCTTTCATTTTGACTGAAGTAAAGATGTACACAAACAGAGCCGACTGGTGTCCCCATATTTCACCTTAAAATCTGAGACTACCCCATGTTAAAAAAATTAATAGTTTTAAAATAATGGGTCGTTTTGTGTTTTTATTGCCAAAAGATACCTTTATTGTGTTAAGATATTCCCAGTGAATCATATGAGCCAATTTCAACAAATACCTAGATGCCGAAACTCATTTTATCCTTTCACCAAGTTTTGTCTGCGGGAAATTTTTATTTAATTATTTAAAGCCCCATTTGAAGTAAATTGTGCTCTAGTTTAACCCTGTTGAAGTTTTGCATGCTAGTATTCACATATACTAGTAGAGTTGTCAGTTATGATTTGAGGAATGAATCTTGGGATTTTTCTATGACTTACGGAAAAGTTTTCTCATTTTTTTAATTTTTCTTGCATTTTTCTCTGTGAAATTCCCTTAGGTCAATTCCTTCGCCAGTACAGTATGTTTTCTTTCCTAGAGTATCTGAAGATCATCTATGGCCACCATGCCAGAAGGAATCAACATTAGGAAGTTAGATTCTCTTTAAAAATCTGAATTCTTACACCAAAAGCCTCTCCTAGGCAAGTCACATTTTTGGGAATGGATGGATTTAAGATGCAGTGAGATTTTTGGTCACAAGGCAGGTGAAAATTTTATACCTGCCTTGAAGTACTTTTTCCCATGAAGGCAAAGTCACTTAAGTTATGATGGGAAAATTAGAGGCGGTGGCGGGAATTTCTTACCTGCCTTGTAGGGTGAAAATTCCCATTATAAAATAAAGAAAAATCACTTAAGGCATTGATGGGAATTCCTTACCTACCTTGCAAGGCAAAAATTCCCATTATGGATAGGTTGGGGGAGGAGTGATTTGGGATCATAGAGGTAATCCTATAGTTTCTTATGCTGGTAAAATGGGGATACAAACGAATCATTATGTTGAAGCATTGGCCGCTCTATGGGGTCTTAGAATTGCTCAGACTCATAATGTTCAAAACCTTATTCTAGGAAGGAGACTCACTGAATATTATCAACCATCTAAATCAGTCTTCGCCACCAAGCTGGAACATCAAGGATTTCATCATGGAATCCATAAGTATCTGCCAAACCTTCAACAATATCCGAGATCAAGCATACATACAGGGAGGGAAACAAAGTGGCTGATGCATTGGCTAATTATGGCATAAATATTAATTTTAATATTTGGGATAATGGTAATTGCATCCCTGAGTAGGTTCAAAACAACATTCATGCGGATAATTATAGACACTCAAATACGGAGTAAGGATAATGATCTTTTGGAATGGGATTTTGTGGAGATTAAATTCACACATGCGGGGCATCTCATATATAAAGAAGCTCTTAAGCGGATCTTTGAGTGCACTCAAGTACTCAGTAAGGAAAATGATGACTTAAAGTGGGCTTTTGAGGAGTTAAAAGTTCACACATGCGGGAAATCACAGATACAAAGCAGCATTCATGCAGTCACTTGCGGGAACTCCCACGTAAGTTATGGCTGCATTAATTATCATTACTCCCATCATGTGAGAGGGCTTCTTAAAAATAGAGAAAGATAGATTGTTAACTGCATTTCATCCAGTAGTTCGCAAAAGGGTTTCAAAGAAAGTAGTATCAAGCATTCTAGAAAGGATAAAATGGGAGGAGTGCCTTGTCAGATTGAGCCCAAAGCAGAGACCCTGATTGGAAGAGTAATAAGGTGCTTTGGAATCTGCTTAAGCAGGGAGGAATCAAAAACTTTATTGATAGGATCAGGGGCACGATCAGAACATATCTATTCAGTTTGTGACGGAGTGGAAGGATCGGAAAGTTGAATATGGTGGGCAAAAAAATCTGTTAATGA
Organism: Taxus wallichiana var. yunnanensis; assembly: GCA_018340775.1. NCBI lineage: Eukaryota > Viridiplantae > Streptophyta > Pinopsida > Cupressales > Taxaceae > Taxus > Taxus wallichiana. Next base: position 448,950,417 of record CM031241.1, on the reverse strand, counting down.
GGAACTCATCGCTGAAGCTACAGGCCTTGGGATGGATGGATTCCATTTTTTCAACAAGAGGATCGATAAAGTGGCTGAGGAAAAGAAGTTTGTTGCTGGAAATGAGGAGTTGATCTTCATTACTGTGGGTTTGAAGGTAAGCTCCATACCCTCACCATTTGATGAAATCACCCACATGATGGTTCGTTACATCTCTCTGGAGGGGAGATATGTCACAGTGCCCACAAAACATCTGGTGTTCCTCAACCATTTCCATAGGAATATCATGGTTTTTTCCCACATTACCTTCTATGCTCTCTCGAACGCTCCATTCTGGAGTTCGAAACATACCCGTGCGGTCCCCCTGCATCAAGGTTTAATTTTCTTGTTGCACAAGCTTTGTGTCTTAAAGTTTCCCAGCCTCCCTTCTTCCCCAGCTCTCCTCCTTTGCATCCCACCACCAATACCCCCACTCACACCCCCATCCCTTCCATCACGGCTCCCACCCCCATCACCTCTACCACGGCCAAACCTAAAACTAGGTCTCAAAAAACACCCAAGCTGGATATCCCTGTTTGGGGAGAATTCTTCGCAGCACTCAGGAATTGGAGGATGTTCAAAACCTCCTTCATATTAGTAGAGCAGGTCATCAAGAGGCTTCACACAGAGAGTACTACCCAAAGGTTGGAAGCCTTAGAAAAAGATATGTTCACTGAAAGAAGAAGTACAGAACTTGACTAAGCAAAAAGGTAAAAGGAAGAGGGAGGAGGATTTTGATCTTGACAATACACAAATTGAGGATATCTATAAAAATTTAAACTCCCTGGACAACCATGGGGAAAGCTAAGGATCGCCATGATCACAACATGGCAATTTTTAATGCAATTGGTGACTTCCTTGAACAACATGTTCGCAGTGTCTCTGTTCTTAGTGAGATCCCAAAAACTCTATGGGGAATGCTTTGTTGTCCACTCAAAATTCCTACTACGATGAAAGCAAAAAATTTCAAAATTTTGAGTTTAAGTGTTTTCTCTAATGTACCAAAGGTCGTGAGATTGAGAAAATCCATAGTTTTGGGTCATTTTGTATGTATTTCGGGCCTGTCGGACATTTTTGTCCCGCGTGTCCCAAGTTCCGAAGTGCACTCTGTTCCCCGATCGGCCGAAATCCCCGAAGTTGTTCCATTTTCGGGCTTGTCGGAGCTTTTCGTCCCAAGTGTCCCAAACTTAACGTGCGAGTGCATTGACTTTCACCGAAACACCCAATCTGCGTGCCAGCGCGTCTTCGTCTGAATGTCCCAAACTTCTCCGGACCTATTGTAACATTTTCACCCGAACCGCCCGAGTCGCGTACTTCGGATCTTTTCGTCCCAAGTGTCCCAAATGGAATTGTGCAAGTTGTTCCATTTTCGGCCGTTTCACCCGAACCGCGTACTTCGCACTTTCATGTTCCAAATGTCCCAAAGTTAATTCTCGCAATTTGTTCCATTTTGGTACAAACGCTTGAACAGCGCACAGAGACTTTGCATACTTGCGTTCCAAATGTCCCAAACTTTTCTGGACTCATTGTCACCTTTTCGGCCGAAATGCCCGAACCGCGTCCTTCGTGCGTTTTCGTTCCAAATGTCCCAAAATGCATTTGTGCGTCTCCTCCCTGTTTTGCCCGAATCGGCCGAGCCGCATGTTTCATGCATTCGCGTCTCACATGTCCCAAGCGAACCAAATGCCATTCATACTTAGTTTTTCCCGCTCTACCCGAATATGCTATTTTTCAAACTGATAGATATGAATTTAATGCGCATTGATCACCCTTCTCTCTCCTCAACGGCTATATAACGAGCATTCCCCCTTTGCATTTTTCGCACTACTTTCATGCTATCTTTTGCTCGAACCCTTGCAATTTGAAAACCTGCGCGTGTGTCCCCTCCCTCTGAAATTCCTTTCCGAGTCTGGTTTGCGGTTCTGTCCTCCTAGTTGCTATCAATATGGAAGATCGAAGTCTGGAGGAGGCTTTGGGAGAACTAAAGAACAGTTGGCAGAAGGGCGAAGCTTTCAAGACACTGGTTGTCTCTGCTTTCAAGGATATTCATTGTCATCTTCAAGATGAAACTTCTGGTGTGTCCCTTTCCTTGCAAGAAATCAAAGCTCAATTCAGAGCTTATGTCAAAGATAATCTATTCAAGGAAAGCTCAATCTCCAAAAAGAAAAAATGAAGGAAATCTGCTCTCTTCAATCTGCCATTGGAGAAGCAAATAAAGATTATCATACTCATGTCGAGTTTGATAAAGAGATGGAGAAATGTCTTAGATTTTGGACTCAGTCTACGGCCAACATGTCGGTCCCTCGTGGCAGAGACATAGCTGAGGCGTTAAAGAAATTCAGGCAGCGGATTCTGAAGTCAGTGGGTCCCTCTCAGTGACTGGCCACCTGTCTTCTTCCCCATTCTTTTCTCTTCTTCCCTTTCTTTTCTGTTTTCTTTGTAATAGGTTGAGGTACTGCGATTGGCGGTCCTTAACTATTCTTTAGTTAAAAGAAATGGTTACGAAGAGTAACTGAATTGTAAGCTATATAATGGCCTTCTTTACACCATTCTAGAGGAAGAACTTGGCTTATTTTACGAAAAGTGTAAATAGATCATAAAGAAATCAATACTGAGAAGGACTTTCTATTCTTTGTCTATCGATCTCTGTTATTCCTAAGCTTTCATTTATTTTCTTTGCGAAGATCATTTGTCTCAAGTTTGTTAGTCTTGCCGATTGCATATTCTTCGACTTTGCAAGTATGGTGATCTTGTATAACCAAGAAGGAACTTTGTGTCCTTGATTAATGAATCATGTTATGTTAAGAAACTTTGTGTTCTAGCAGATGTTATTTACAGAACTTTGTGTCTTTGAATTCCATCCTATTTATCCGATACAAATGATCTTGTTTCAATTCTTTGTGACTTCGCATACATAAAGAATTACTCGATATCTATAATTTTGCATGTTGCCTTCTACGCTCTTTCCGTACTCTCATTTCCTCGAGTCCTTTTTGTAATTGATGATCTTCATAGAAAACACTTTCGTAATATCCAATTTTAACCAACAAATCATGTCTTGTACATTTGTAAATAGGTTTGTTTCGAATAAGGGAACCTCTCCCATTAAAGAGGAGGGACTTCTTGTCCCCGTTGTTGCTCTTCTTAAAATTCCTATCGACGACCAGCAGTACGGATAAAGAAAGAAGTCAGACCATTAAAAAGCTAGATGCTAAGGATCCCACTCACATGATGGTGTTGTCTTTGTTTACCTCTTTACAAACTGTCAAATCCAGAATCAACAGAGCTGCCAAGAAGTAGAGATGTTCTTCGCTGCAGATGCTGACTTCCATCGTGTTTTTTGCTGTTTTGTTGCTGTTTTTGGCTACTTTGTTGCAGCGTTCGCTCTGTTTTGCTGTTATGTTGTAACTCTTTTTTGGTTACCTATGGATTCAATGCCTATTCTGGATTCTGATCCTTCTATTTTGTGGAACTTCTTAGTATATTATCTGGCTTTTAGGCCATCGTTGTAATCAGGGTATAGTCCCTTCAAAACTATTTACCAATAATAAAAAAATTCCCATTATGGAAGTCAAACAACTTAAGTGGATGAAGGGATTTTTGGAGCTGTAGTGTAGGTGAATAATCCCATCAAAATTGACTTTTTAAATATAGAAATCAGCCATGTCAAAAATGTGACCCCTTTGGGAATTAAATAATAACTTTAATTGCATTTTTTTCCTTCCGGGGATAGGCTTTGCTAGGGGAGAAGTGATTCGGGATCATAGAGGTAGCTACTAAGGGCCTCTAAGGAAAACTAGGGATAGTTTACGGGGAGGAGTGATTCGGGATCACAAAGATAATCCTATAGTTGCTTATCTTTGGTAAAATGTGACCCCTTTGGGAATTAAATAATAACTTTAATTGCATTTATTAATAGTCTTCCTTCCTAATTTTGGTGCCCAGGGATGATGGAAAGTCAATGCATGAGGAGAATTCATAGAATATTGAAGGAAGAAGGCTAAAAATACAAATAAATAATTTATTTAATGCAGCCTTGAAGCATGCTAAAAAGTGCGACCCATTTGATGAATAAATAATGCTTTTTGAGGCATTTATTAATAGTTTTTATTCCTAACTTTGGCGCCATGGAGAAATAGAAGGTCAATGCATGATGTGAAGTCAAAGAGAACTGAAGGAAGAAGGCTAAAAAAAAATTAAATTAATTTATTTAATGGCAGCCATGAGCATGCAAATTTAGGCGCCCAAGTTGAAGGAATAAACATGTTTATTTATTAATTAATTGCCAGGAATAGGAGAGGCAATTATTAAATATAGAATGTTGAGAGTTATATAAGCATGGGCTACCATAGTGATGGAATAGTTAATTATTTTATCAAAGGATTTCAGCCGAACAATTTTGGCGCCCAAAGGAGGAGGATTTTTGCTTCAAAAAGTGTTTTTCATCGCCAGAAAGCTTCAAAGTTTGGCACCTAGGATTGGAGGAGCTTGATTTAATCTGTATAATTATATTCATGTAGGTACAGGTGCCCAGGTGAAGTTAAAAATATTTATGCTTTCTTTGCATGCAAGCAAAACCTCAAATTTTAGGGCAGCGGGCTTTATATGCAGATTTTTGTGATAAAAATCAAGTGTTCATGTTCTGGATTTCGTCTTTGTCTAAAATAATTGTAGGTATTCATTACAGGCGCTCATATAAGTGAAAGAGATTCCAAATCAATTTCAAGTACATTGAATATATCTTCTAAATCTGAAGAAATTCCCAGATCTGCACCAATTACAAATAATTTTGGCCGACTAAAAAGAAAAAGAGTTGCTCAGACAAAGATTGCTCCGACCATGATGAAGCGGGATGAAAGAGAAGGATCAGCGGAATCATGCATTGCTTCCAGATTTGCTGATATCAGTGATACAGATCTAGGCCCCGAATCCCTCTCCGATTTGATTGACAGATCCAGATCTCATAATTGCAAAGGCTTTCGAAAACAATTCATCCTCTTGTTTCTAACGCAGCCCATGTAGAAGTCAGTGCATGGAAAATTCCTTCCAGGATCTTGTGCATGTGCTCCCAATCTTCCAGTTGAAGCCTTCATCGAATTTACTTGTACTTTCCTTCACCCGGAGTGCTTTCCAGAATTTTTAATTGCTCATATGCAATTAAAAATAAAAGGTGATGAGTTTTGTCTGAATTATTTACGAAAAACATTGCACTGATGCATGTACTGGAGAAGAATTGCAAAAGCTTCAAGGATAAGAGGGAAGACAAGTCAGAAGCAATACCAGTGAAGAAAATCATAGTCAGTTGCTTCTAGATCTAGTTTGGTGAGAATCAAAGGCAAAAGAGTCAACTACATGTAGAATATGGAAAAAGAACAAAATTGGAAGTGTTGTAGCTTTCTTCTAATTTATTTTCCTCTTTCTTCTTCTTTTCTCCAACAAAGTAATTGAGCGATCAATTAAATTATACAACTTAAGTGATTGGTTTAAAAGCCATTACTTGAAGAAGTCAATTACTTGGAGATAGGTGGCAGACATGTAGAATAGAAGGTTTTACTTTAGTTATAAATCATGCATATCATACAAAGAAGAATTCTAGGAAGGAGATTGCCGGTTGTTTCCTTTTGACTTCCACATGTGTTAGTTCGGTTATTGTTTCCTAGTTGTAACTTCCCCTCCATACACTATAAATGAAGGAAGAACCTACGGGTTAGAGATCAAAATTTGTAAGCAACATTCTTGTGTTCCAGAATTTGAGTTGAAACCCTTGATAGCTTTTTGAAAGCAGAGGAATAGAAAGGAGGCAAATTTCTGGAGAACTTTGTGTCAACGGTGCATTTTGTTTCTTGTTTCTTTTAAGATCTATTCATAAACTTTGTGTTATTCTAGATCTAGATCTGAAAGTTTCCTTTGCTTCTAATTTTGTATTTCAAGATCTATTTGTTTTATCTATGTGCATGCAATCAACTCTGTAAACTATTGATTGGGTTGCACATCTTCTCTCCTTTCTTCTTGTTTTCCATTATTTTCCTCTTCTACAGATATTTCCTTTCTCTTATAGTTTCTTACTTGCTACAAAACTGTATAACTATGGTTCATGAGCTACATAGTTAAAGTAATATAGATAGATACTAGGAAATATAAGCGATAAAATCTTAGGCAGGGAGCCTCACCGGTAAATGAGGGAGATTTATCTCATGACTTCTTAGGTTTTTAGATGTGCAAAAATCTAGCCAAAAAATTTTCTTCACGGGATGATCCCATTAGTATGAGCCCCACAAATGCCTTCATGCACCTCTTTGATTACTTGGATAGATTCATCGAACTTAAACATCTGTGATTCCCATCATAGCCTTGACAGAAGAGGGTGCCCCTAAGTAGGGTATAATGGGCTATACGCTAGATGAGGGTGCATTTTTAAACATGGGAAATGTTAGTGGGAAAGGGTCCATCATGGATGTAATTGAAGATTTCAACGTACCACGGTGAAAAGGGACCAACAACCTCACACACCAAACAAGATTTGATACACATGTTATAATTTTTCTTTGAATCCTTAACATGGATCCTACTGTAGCCATAACATCTATTAAGCTATTTTGGGCTCTTGGTATCTGCTTAAATGTTATCTACTCGAAGAATTATTTCAAGGAATTCACCATTCTTTTATATGGAAACATATTTTCATCCTTAACCTTGTATTCATATGTGACTTGTTTAATAATGAGCATTGAATCACCAATGTAATCAACTCGTTTGATATCCCACTTGATTTCTAGCTTCATCCCTACGATGAGAGATTTATACTCCGCTATATTATTTGTGCATGGGAACATGAGTTGAAATGCTTGGGGAATCAAGTACCCCATAGGAGTGATTAGCACAACTCCAAAACATGAACCATGAAAGGTAAAAGAGCCATCAAAGTATAACTACCAAATGATAGATTCCTCAAGGTATATGATGGATGCATATGTAATTCCAAAATTAAGGGTTCGATACCTAGTAGTGGAGCTTCTACTAGCTAATTTTCTAAGAATTGTCCCTTCACTTAATTTTTATGAACGTAATCAATATCAAACTTTCTTAATAAGATGATCCAATTATCCATATTTCTAGTTAGGGCAGGTTTTGATAGTAAGTACTTTAAAGGATTGACCTTTGAAATGAGCTTGATTTTATTGTTGAGCATATAGTGGTGTAGCTTTTGAAAATAAAAAACTAGGGCTAAACAAGACTTCTTGATTTGTGTATAGTTGAGATCATATGCTATCAATGTTCTACTCAAGTAGTATACAACCTTTTCTCTTTGTTTTTATGATACTATGCCAACAGTGCCCCAATTGTGAAATGTGTAGTAGAGTTGTAAAGAAACAAGGGTTCTCCTGTCATGGGCAGCATAAGGACATAGGGTTTAGCCAATTATTCTTGTAGCAAAGAAAACGTTTGATGTTTTCTAGCCCCTAAGTGAAATTAACATCCTTTTTAAGAAGATGTGTAAATGTATGACACTTGTATGCTAAATATGAAATAAACCTTTTGATGGCTTGAATTTTCCCTTATAAGTTACAAACTGTCTAATATTCTTAGGAGGATGCATTTATGTGATAGTCGTGACCTTTGTAGGGTCCACTTCTATTCTTCTTCTTGACACGATGATCCTAGTAATTTCCTAGATAGCACACCAAAGACACATTTCTTCGGGTTAAGGAAGAATTTGTAGTCCCTTAGGCATTGAAAGATATGCCGTAAGATTTTTGGGTGTTCCTCTCGAGTTATAGACTTAGCTAGTATATCATCTATGTAATCTTCCATGATTTCACTTATCATATTTCGTGAAATATTACAGTCATCATGCTTTGATATATAGAGTATGCATTCTTAAGGCTGAATGTCATGACTTGGTAGCAAAATGTCCCCCATGGGTTTGTGAAATTTGTCTTGTGTTGATCTTCCTCCACAATATTTAATTGGTTATAACCTAAGAAACCATCCATGAGTGATAGCATCTCGTAACTAGTAGTAGAAGCAACGATCATGTTGATGTTAGGGAGAGGAAAGTCATCTTTGGGACAAGCTTTGTTTATATATCTGAAATAGGTACACACTCTAATACCAAATGGATTTTTCTGAACTGGTATCACATTAGAAATCCACTCTAAGTAGTTGATAGGCTTGATAAAGCCTACTTCTAATAACCTTTATATATCGTCCTTTACTAGTAAAGCGATGCGAGATGCATCTTCAAAGCTTTTGTTTGATGGGCTTGGAGTCTGGGAGCACAACAAGGTTGTGTACCACTAATGCAGGATCAAGTCCTGCATGTCAGTGTAAGACCAAGTGAAGATGTCTGCATACTCTCTCAATAGTTTTGTAAATTTTTTGTTCTTTGGTTGAGAGTGAAGCTCCCAACTTAACTATCCTCGGCAGCTCCTCTATGCCGATGTTAACATCTATTGTATCTTCCACTAGTAGCTTTGAATCATCCTCCATATGCGTAGGATCGGGAGGAAGATTGAGATCTTCCTCTATCAAAGGTGGTTTAGGGAGACCCTCATCTTTATAGGGGTACACTATATTTTCCATAGGTTATTCTTCGCTTGTTTGTCCACAAGCGCCTCAAAGAGGTTTTCGCTATAGGACTTCCCCTTTTATTTCCATAAGGATTTTCTTTGGAACTCTTGCCCTTGCTCACTTTTTTACTTAAGTGTCCACACAACTCTACCTCCTCTCTAAAGTATGCACATGCATTGAGCTAAATGGAGAACCCCTTTTTGTGATCATTTCTTGGAATGTTATCTCTGATGCCCAAGAACTCGCCAATAGCCTCATCATTCTAAAACACGTCAATAGGTACGTGTTGTTGTTGATCCCAATTCACAAGTGATGGGTAGATGAGAGTTAATTTCTGGGTTATAGAGGATACAATGGGTGTAACACGAGTTATGGTAAGGATAACCATGCTAGAGAATATGTTGTTAGAGGCAAGGTCTTTATAAAGAAAGCTTTCACCAAATCACTGCACCCTCCGAATGGCTAGAATGTGAACAGGAAGTGCGGTGTGATTTCGAAACATGGGATCACCTCTCAAGATGTGGGACTTGGGCTTGAGGTAAACCTCCAGAGAAGGTTTGATTCCTCTTCTAAACTAAGTGTTGTACTACTCCTAATGTAATAAAATGGTTATCTAGTCCTATGCTAACATTGTTCATGGGTTTTAGGGAAAGAGATTTGTAAGAAATGAAACTATACTAGGGATGGTGATGCACCAAATAAAGGGTGTTATCAGACTCAGGAAGGGTTAAGTCGAAGAGGGTGTGTGCACCACAAGTTAACTTCACCTACTACAACTCAGAGAGGGTATGAGATACCACAAACTAGGAAGCATGCATTCCCTTTGTTAAACTCGATCAGGAAAAACAATCTATCAGTCTTCCAGTGAAGAAGGATGAACTCTAGAAGGGAGAACGACCAAAACAACTCAAACACATGCAATACTCCACCACTTGATAAGCATAGAACTCCAAGAACCTACAATAGAAACTTAAGCTTGAACAGTGTACCTGCAAGGATGAGAAAGGCACAAAGAAGAAAAGAAGGATGAAAGGACCAAGATTAGTAACAAAACACACACTTTTATTACTTCGATAACATGCACAATCCATCATACATTTATAAGAGGCAATGGTTGCCACTAAAATCTTGAAAGGAGGCTTTAAAGTTACCTCGACATACAAGAACAACTTGCAGAAGAAAGATGATTCTTGAAAAATTTGCACTTGCCTAAGAAGTCTAACTATCAACTTATCCGACATGTTGGAAACCTTTTGGAATGAGCTTCCAACTTACATTTATAGAAGAATATGTGAGAGAGAAGAGGAAATGTCATAATTACATTCCTAAATTGAAGGCACATGATGTATTTATTACAGTTGGTTGAACCACTTTAGAAGGTTCCATCATGTGTCATTAATGCCTAGTTGACCTAGTTCCCATTAAATAATTAAAAGAATATTTAAATAAAATAATAATAATAATTATTAAAATATTTAAATAAAAATATTATTTTAATTGAAATCAGGTGGACCCCGTTAATCGGTTTGACTTGAGGAGGGGGATTTAACGAGAAATGGTAAAAATGGTGGTTGGCTCAAGTTTATGGCATTCTCTCGATGCCATGCATGTATTCTTTGTCTTCTGTATCAAGATCCTCCACCGATTGAGCAAGTGAGCTCCCTATCTGCATCGAGCTCCTCCATGCTACATCGATCCCGAGATAGAACTCGCCACATTCTCTATGGCTTTATCGGCTCGCCGCAGTGGCCTCCTCACCAAGCTCATGACCCGTTTTACTTCCACTAGTTCATCGTATCTTTTTGAAATTTCCACCAAGTTTCCTCGGTTCACCATATTTGTCTCACCAACCTTGGTATGAACTCGGTGAGCAAGGTTCAACTGGTGAGTTGAGCTTGTATACACTCTGTCCATGCAGATAGTGCTTCTCCCTTTGGCTCGACTCCACGAGCTCTTTTTCCTTTCACCTCGGTAATGTTTGCCTATTCCATTGAGCTAACTACTAATTTCCATACCACACTAAACTCTTCATGATCCACACTATATTTTTCCATTGTTGAGTGATTACCACTATGGCTTCGTTTGACTCGTGCTTGTACCGGTTTCTTCTTCATATCTTAGCTTTGCTATATTCTATTTGTGCTCACAACAACTCGGAAACGTATCACCAACTTGCTGAGAGGAGTTGCAACTCACGACGAGCTCACCTTTAAGATTGTAATGATCTCGCCACCATAATTACCATATAGCTCACCATCTTTCCATCTTTAAGCTCGTTGCGCTTTGATTGAGCCACTCGGTCTGTCTGATCTCCTATTCTTCTATGTTCGGCGGAGATCGCAATCGGTGAACCCCAATCCATGCCCGTGCTTGGAATTACTCCGAGCTTCTCTCCACATTGCCCGAGCTCGGTCATGAGCTCGTTGCAACCAATCTCTGATGTGCCAAATCAAGATCCTTACTTCCGTTCTACCCTCGATCACCATGCATCGGTTAATGCCAACTCAGACCTTAACTCGGCCATTTCGCATGGCATCCCACATGAACTCGCCTTTCAAAAAAATGTGTCACACCAATGTACCACTATACTTAATCATCACCATGTGACTCGGTCTCACCAACAACCTTCCTCATAGATCGGTGAATGACTTGCCGTTTTGTCTCAGTAACCACTCAAAATTCTAACTCCCCTAGTGACTCACTTCCGGTGAATCGGAAACCAACTTAGACATCTTCTCTGCGTGGAATTATTACAATGGCTTGAAATTATGAAATCCTCACCTGGAAATTGGTTTGAATTTCTCCAAAACCAGAGATCACATTATGGTTTGCCATGGTTTTATCTCACTTGGTGATGCTTTTCATGATCCCCGCAAAGTGGAAAGTTGGTATTGGTTTGCTATCTCAACGTTTCCGCATGGCAATTATTACCTAGATTTCCCTGTTCATACCTTAGCACAGGTTTACGCATCCTTCCTGCCCACTTCACTAGCAACAGGATAAAATATTCCCCAAATGTGCATTGGCTGAGCCGTGATCTCATCTCTAATCTCCCATTGAAACATCCTCCTCCCAGCTCGAAACTTATCATTCGCGATCTCCTTTATCATATGTTGAGCCGTGGGTGGTTATTTTTGGCCATTTTTGTTATGGTCGAGAAATTTACCTAACTCGATTGAAATCTTGAGCTAAATCCACCAAAATCTCATCTTGAGCTTCCTTTATGATGAAACATTGGGCATGAATCCTGAAAGCAATTTGAAAACACAAGAGTGACAATGGAATTGAAAAACACATCTATGAAACTAAAAACCATACATGAAACCCCTTTTAACCTTCTTCTTGAAACATGCATGGGGTGTGCACACAAGATGTACTTATTCTACTAAAAGCAAATCTACTCTAACTCTCTTTGAAAGAAAATCTACTCCTACTCTACGCTAACTGGAGGAACATGTGAGTTAAACAAACCCTACAACTGGTTGTGTAAAATAGCTCCCTTTCCTCACAATGGATTTCCATGCAAATGATTTGACAATGGACATGGCTGAGAATGAGAGTGAAAAATTGAAACAAGCCCAATTCTCCACTTGGTCCACCAAGGCATCAACTGGAAAGAGAAATAGTTCCTCTTTTAGTTTCTCTGCATTTGTCCTATAGAGGCATTGCAACTGATCCTCAAAATTGTGAAACTCATCCTCACATTCTAGAATGAATGTGACTGGTTATAGATTCTCTTCGGCTTCAATGAAGCTAGGTACCTGATGGGACATGGTCGCATCCTTTGAATTTTCCTGCTACCCCAAGATTCAACTTTGATAATGAAGTCCTGCAGACATTCCTAGATAAATGGTGTTGAAGTGATGCCCTCTTCATACCCATTTTCCTCCTTAGCAACAAGGATTTCTTCCACAACATGCAACTCCTTTGGATTATTTGTAGTTTCCAATGTTGAACCACTGCAAATGTTTAAAATGTGTTTCTCATCTAAAAAGTCCTCCTCCTTTGATTGACCTTCACTATTAATCTCCTCATTCAACATAAAACCTTCCTTCATCACTGGTTCATCAACTATGTTAGATTCCCCAATTGAGAGCAAGAATTCTCAATGACATCATCTCTATCAAATTCTGAATCTGACTTAGTCTTTCCCATGTGCTCCTCTTTGCCTTCATTCATCAAGCCGCATGGAAGATTCAATTCCTCCATATCGAAAAATAGCTTGTTTTTCCATTCTCGATTGTGGAAAATATTTAACTTCATCCACCATGGTATTCTCGAATTGGAATTTTGTTTGTCCTGATTTTCCTCATCCTCAAACATGAAATTAGAAAGATCAAATTCATCTAGGAGATCAGAGTTTTGTAAGAATGAAGAAAGGGAAGGATTTGAAAACCTCTGCATGGTCTCATCTACATTAATGACTATTGAATCTACCTTAGTCTCATGAAACTCCTTGTGGCTGATTGTAACATCTAATGATGACCTTGAAAATATGCTACCACCTTCCAGAAGTGATGTTAGTTCTTAACATGCATGGCAATTAGGATCATTTCATTCACTAGAAATATCTTGTACACTTGAGAGTTTTTCTTCTTCGACTTGCACATGCTCTTCTCCGATGGATTTGGAGTTGGCTCTTTCTTTTCTACAACTAGTTTTTCCACTTGTGGTGATTCAACCTCCTCTGAAGATATGGAGCCAATATGAATACTTGCATTCTAAATAGGTAGATTTTGGTCTTCCTCATTCAGCTCTGGATTTGTTTCTGGTATAAAACTAGTTTGTTCCACATGTTCTTGAGCCTCAAATTATACATGAGGTTTAGTTAGGAACAAAGTTTTCTTGATGTTAAGTTTTGCAGCCCATTCCTTCAAACTCTTTGCATGCTCTCCTTTCTAGTCTCCTTGACCATATATTCCTCCCATTCACTCATTTCTTGAAGATTCTCCTCCCAAAATGGATTTGGGACTACAAGACGATGAATGAATTGGGATTCAACTGATTTACTCACCATTTGAGGAAGTGGAAGAGGTTTAGCTTCGAAAAAAATTTTTGTACAAAAGAAGGAACTTTAGAAGAATGAGGCATGGAAGATTCATGATGGAATGGAGGAATAGAAGATGAAGTATTGAATTCTACCGTAGGGGTAGAAATTGGAAGGTTAGGATCATGTGCTTCAAGTTGAAACTGCATGGATGGAAACACAAAAAGAGGGTTGTAAGGTGGTAATGCAGGGACCTCCCATTGATAGGATTGACTAACATTACATTCATGAACATCCCTTTTCTTGATCCATTCTCCAACTTGAGTCATCATCTTGATTATGAATTGAAGCTTTTATTGAGGACTAAGCTCACATGGTATAGGGCCAGTCCATGGGTATGGAATTCTGAAGCCAATCTAGGCTACCTTTTTCATGTCATTGATCCTTATTTGCACCATGTTATGCTCCAACTCACAAACCTTCTTCTACAAGTGGTCTTCTTCAGGTGTGGAATAGATCCCAGAATCTACATGTCATTGTTCTTCAGTAGCCCCTAGTTTGGTGGATAACCGAATTGATCTGCATCTTGCTCATGTGGACATGCATGCTCAAACTAGTATTCATCATGGAATTGGTTTGAAGGTTGATTTTACTAGCCTGAAGATGGAAAGAACCCTCTACTGCAAGTGGGAATCCCACTTGTGGAAATTAAGTCATGATGGCACCGCCTCATGAATGGAAAGATGTTGAAGAAAACTAGATGGAAATGGGTAAAACTGAAATTCTGCAACACAAAAAGTGGGTCACTTTGACAAATGGAGTCACTAGTTGTGCTTGGGTATACCTCTTTAAGAATGAAATTTCACTAAGAGCACAACAACTTAATGAAATGGAGTAATGTTGCAACATGTGATGTTTGAGATGCCTCTTCTCCTTATCCTTGGAGGAGAAAAGGAAAGTTCAATATGCTTATGATTTATTTTCTTTGAAGAAGCTCTTGTCTATATTATTTGCATAAGTGAATGCACTGAAACTTGAAATATAGAGAGATAGAGTTGTTAGGTACTTTGATTTGTATAAGTGAGAAGAGAGTACCAACTCTTTAGTCCCACTGGGCGTGCCAAAAACTGTTGTTGCCAAATCACTGCACCCTTTGAATGGTGAGAATGTGAACATGACGTTCGATGTGATTGAGAAACATGGGATCACCTCTCTGTTTGTGAGGCTTGGGCTCAAGGTGAACCTCGGAGAAGGCCGACTTCCTCTTCCTAAACTAAGTGTTGTACTACTCCTAGTGTAATAAAATGGTTATCTAGTCCTATGCTAACATTTTCATGGGTTTTAGGGAAAGATATTTGTAAGAAATGAAACTATACTAGGGATGGTGATGCACAAAATAAAGGGTGTTACAAGACTCGAGAAGGTTTAATTCGAAGAGGGTTTTGCACCACAAGTCAATTTCACCTACTGTAACTTAGAGAGGGTATGAGATACCAAAGACTAGGAAGCATGCATTCCCTTTGTTAAACTCGATCAAGAAAAAAATCTATCAATCTTGAGTGAATAAGGATGAAATTGAGAAGGGTGAATGATCACCACAACTCAAATGCATGCAATACTCCACCACTTGATAAGCACAAAACTCCAAGAACTTGTAATAAAAACTTAAACTTGCACAGTGTACTGCAAGCATGAGAAAGGCACAAAGAAGCACAGAAGGATGAAAGGACCAAGATTAGTCACAAAACACACACTTTTATTGTTTTAATAACATGCACAATACATCATACATTCAGAAGAGGCAATGGTTTTCATTACAATATTGAAAGGATGCTTTAAAGTTCCCTCAACATACAAGAACAAATTACAGAAGAAAGAGGATTCTTGAAAAATTTGCACTTGCCTAAGAAGTCTAATTGTCAACTTGTCGACCCATTGGAACCCTTTTGGAATGAGCTTTCAACTTACATTTATAGAAGAATATGTGAGAGAGAAGAGGAAAGGTCATAATTACATTCCTAAATTGAAGGCACATGATGTATTTATTATAGTTGGTGTAACCACTTTAGAAGGTTCCATCATGTGTCATTAATGCCTGGTTGACCTAGTTCCCCTTAAATAATTAAAAGAATATTTAAATAATAATAATATTATTATTAAAATATTTAAATAAAAATATTAATTTAATTGAAATCAGGAGGGACCCCCCGTTGACCGGTTTGACTCGAGGAGGGGGGTTTAACTGAGAAATGGTCAAAAATGAGTCTAACTCGGTGGTTGGCTCAAGTTTATGGCATTCTCTAATGTCATGCATGAATTATTTGTCCTCTTTATCAAAATCCTCCACCGATCACGTAACCGAGCTCCCTATCTGCATCGAGCTCCTCCATGCTACATCGATCCCGAGCTAGAACTCGCCACATTCTCTATGGCTTATATGGCTCGTCGCAGTGGCCTCCTCACCAAGATCACGACCCGTTTTAATTCCACTAGTTCATCCCATCTTTTTGAAATTTCCACTGGGTTGCCTCGGTTCACCATCTCTATCTCACCAACCTCGGTATGGACTTGGCTAAGCAAGGTTCAACTCAGCGAGTTGAGCTCATATACACTCCATCCATGTAGAGCTTATCCCTTTGGCTCGACTCCACAAGCTCTTTTTCCTTTCACCTCGGTAATATTTTCCTATTTTGTTGAGCTAACTACTATTTTCCATACTGTGCTGAGCTCTTCATGCTCCGCACTAGATTCTTCCATTGTTGAATGATTACCACTATGGCTTCATCTGACTCGTGTTTGTCTCGACTTCTTCTTTAGAGCTTGGCTGAGCTATATTATATTTGTTCTCACAACAACTCTCGAAACGTATCGCTAGCTTCTTGAGAGTAGTTTAATGTTGATCCCTCACAACTCTGCACGAGCTCACCTTTAAGATTGTAATGATCTCACCACCATACTTGCCATATAGCTCACCATCTTTTCATCTTCCAAGCTCGTTGCACTTTGATCGAGCCACTCGGTCTATCTGAGCTCACGTTCTTTTATTTTTGGCGGAGATCGCACTCAGTGAACCCCAATCCATGTCCATGCTTGGAATTACTCTAAGATTCTCTCCACATTTCTCGAGCTTGAACATGAGCTCGTTGTAACCAATCTCCGATGTGCCAAATCGAGCTCCTTACATCTGTTATGCCTCTAATCACCATACATCGGTTGATTGATGCCGACTCGAGCTCAACTAGGCCATTTCGCATGGCATCCCACATGAACTCGCCTTTCATGAAAACGTGTCACATCAATGTACCACTATACTCAATCATCATCGTGTGACTCGGTCTCACCAACAACCTTCCTCATAGCTCGGTGAATGAATCGCCATCTTATGCGGAACCGCTCAACATTCTAACTCCCCTAGCAACTTGCATGGTGAATCGGAAACCAACTTAGACTTCTTCTCTATGCCTAATTATTACAATGGCTTGCCATTATGAAATCCTCACCTAGAAATTGGTTTGAATTTCTCCAACTCACAGAAATCCCATTATGGTTTTCCATGGTTTTATCCCACTTGGCGATGCTTTTCATGATCCCCGCGAAGTGGAAAGTTGGTATTGGTTTGTTATCTCAACGATGTTCCGCATGGAAATTATTACCTAGATTTCCTTGTTCATGCCTTAGTGTGGGTTTATGCATCCTTCCTACCCACTTCACTAGCAACGGGCTAAAATATTCCTCAAATCTGCATTGGCCGAGCCGTGATCTCAAGCTTCGATCTCCCATCAAAACATACTCCTCCCATCTCAAAAATTATCATTCGTGAGCTCCTTTATTATATGTCGAGCCATGGGTGGTTATTACGGGCCATTTTCATTTTGGTCGAGTAATTTTCCTAACTTGATTGAAATCCCAAGCTAAATCCACCAAACTCTCATCTCGAGCTTCCTTTATGATGATCCAAACCCGGATACCAAGATTGCCTTTCCAAGGCTCGAACTTGTTTAGTGCCTTGATCTCGAGTTCATTACCTCTAACACCTCAACCTCTATCTCTGAAAAACTCATCCCTCGAGCCTCCTGTGATGAACCGACTTGAACTACTCAGCTCGTCTAACCACCCTCCATGTCATTAAGTCAACATTCACCCATGTAATTAATATGGCTTGACCGAGCTAATAAAACTAGATTCCCACCTTATACATGATACCAACTCACCGAGTATCTCATCAGTGAGTGAGCTATTTGAGCTCAAAGACCCTTTTTGGGGCATTCTCACCCTTGACCTTGAAACATTTGAATCTCCTAGATTTTCCTCAAAACTAGGGATCATAGAGATATAGTAAGACCTCCTCAACATAATTAATCAATTATTTTAATTATTTTATCTTGAAAACAACCGGAAGTGGGCCCCTGGGACTAATGTTTCATTTTGAACATAATAGGACCCCATGGTCCAATTTTGCCATGGGTGTAAAATTTGATAACAAAGAATACATCGGGAATCTATTTCACTTTCATTTCTATAAAAAATATCCTCAATCTCAGAAGAAGCTTACTCTTTATCTGAAGGGTGAGATTCATATAAATGTACACCAATACCTGATTTACCCAATATGTGATGAGGTATTGAAATAGATTCTAATGGACCTTGTTCTTGGCGGCTGTAACCACATCCTTGATATCTCATAATAAGCATGATTTTGTTTGGAATAACATACCTAGATGACTTGTAACAAAAATCCATTTCATCATCTTGAGGATGAAATATGATATCATTGAGGATTCTTTCATCTTATAGTAAGTCACAAAAAGTGAAATTGTCAAAAGGGAAATTCTCCCTTGATCTTTTGAATTTATAACATGGTCTACCATATGCTTTTGTAGATAGTGGAATGTTTTGAACCATAAGGGCATCTTGTAGATCATACTCTCCACAACCTCTTGGTCGACCTTCATCTCCCATGTATCAAATGGATTTTCTAAGGTGGAAGCACCATTTTCATTGGTATGCAAGGTATCTAGATCCACTCCTGAAGTGAGGGCCTATGACTGAATAGGAACATCAATCTTTGTAGAGGGACACTTGTAGATGGTAAGAAAATAGCCCAATAATGTCCTGCAATGAGCAAATGGTTGTGGATCTCCTTATATGGTAAGTGTATGTCCTTCATGTTGTAACTTTAAAAACTGATGATATGTTTATGGTACAACTTGCATGGCATTAATCCATGGGTGGTGAGCAAGATATTGTAAGGGAGTTCAGCTCTAAGACATGGAACTTTGTATCATGTGTTATGGGATCCACTTCCAATGCGAAATTTATAATTCTAGATGATTGTCTTTCTTCATTGTCATACGCCTATGATGGTGATGACCTTTATTTCGAGATCAACATCATAAGCAACTAAGTTGAAAAAATATTTTGAGCGTACATATGTTGATACCTGGGAGCGATCTGCCATCCACAAGCACTCTCTTGACCTTCTTACGTCTAACTATTTTAGTATGGATGATATTGATTCATAGATAGAGGGGTAAAATTATGACGTCTATACTCGTGAGGTGGATTTCCCTTTGTAAGTATTTATTTCGAAGGTGTGTGGTTTTGAATGGATTGCACATACTTAGAATCTACTATCCCATAATTAATGAATTTTTTGTTCTTATTCTAAATGAAATTGGTTTGTCGTTAGATTTGGAGTCATTGTGTTTGCAAGAGAAAGTTTTTAGAGTCCTCGTAGCTAACAATGTTTTTTCAATTTGACTCCCTTTTTCAATGACCTCTTCAAATGTGTTACCACAATGTATTTGTAATTGGAACGTAATGTCTGGATGGAGGTTGGGAACAAATATACTAATTAACTACTTTTTAGGTATGGAGCAAGGAAAGTGGATAGCTAATCCTCTCCATTGTTGTAAAAATGTAGTGAAGTTTTCGTTATTTTGTTGCTTGGCATTGTAGAGATCCAACATAGTGACATCACTCTCAATATTGAATGAGAAGTGTCATACAAAGTTTTCGGCCAATTCTGGTCATGTCATTATGGATCCCTTTGGAATGTGTAAAAACCACTCTAATTCATGTCCTCCTTAATTACGCGGGAAGAGGTGTATAAGATAATTATTGCTATATGCGACTTCTTGACATGTCATATAAAAATATTTTATATGGTCACGAGGGTCACCTTTTCCCTTATACTTGTCAAATTTTGGAAAATCAAAGTGTCGTGGGAAAGGTACCTATAACATGGCCCTATCAAATGGATAAGGGCACAAATCATCAAACTGGTATTTCTGACTATTACCAGTTTTACCTTCTTTCAATGCTAGAAGAGTGGTCTTAATAGTGGACCACTCTTGATTGAAGAGTGGATCTTGTGTGGGTGGCGTAGGTCTATATGTAGGATTAAATTTAGGTGTATTCCCACCCCTATTCACTGTGATAATATCTTCATAAATATCTCTTTATGCATCCCGTTGAGGAGTGTTTATTTGGAACTCGTGAAATGAATCTTTAGTTTTTGCCTTTGGTATGGCTTATTTCAAAACTTTGGGTTGTTCCTTTTATATATGTGAAGCCAAACTTTCCAATTGGTGAGTGAGGGATTGGACTTGTTGTTCTAGCGTCACCTCTTAAATAGGTACTTTGTTATGATATTCATTAGGTAGAGGTTACACATAATGAACATGTTCCTCGTTGTCTTCATAGTTTATTCTAATAATAGGTACTCGGTAATCTCCATTATTTTCAAAAGGTACCTCCTCATTATTATGTAGCGTAGAAGTAGAGGCATGACCTGGGTTTAATATTTCATTAAAAGTATGATGAGGTAACTCTACTTCTTCTCCATGAATCATTCTGGAAATGAGAGAAGGTCTACTGTGGAAGGTAACTTAGCTCCTAATTCCATAACACACATGAGAGCTTCATGTTTTTTTGGAAAATGTAATCATAAAAATTAGCAGGACGATGTTCTAGATTCATACGAGGAGAGTCCTCTTCTCCACCTTTATGGTCAACCATGAGATTATCCTCTAAAATAGGGTTGTCACCTCCAAATATATCATATCCTAATCTTTGGTATCCCATTCTCGTAGTAGGCATACCGAGATAGGAGATACAATGCAAAATATTTCCACTTGAGGCCTACTAAAAAGGGACCTTAGTCCAATTTTTAGATCGTAACGATGCTAAGTCACCACAAAAAGGTGGATATAAAATAACCACATATCCAATAGGTCAATGTGAACCTATGAACCAAAGAATAAAGAATAATCTACCCTAGTAAGGTAGTACAGAACACATGTTTTTCTCGAACAATACAACAATGTATAATACTCAAAATATGGTCACAATAAACAAACTACTCCTTAAAACTTATCTAGATAGGTTTTAACACCAAATAGTGACAACACAATATCATCAATTAGGTCAAGTTTGCAACAAACAAGACCTAAATGATAAGAGAATGTTGACGTGATCTTCTAACAAGATATACTAAAAACTAGTTTCTAAATACTAACAAAGTCTAAGTCTTGTAAAATGGACTATAACAATATGAGAAACGTAACAACACTATTTGGACATGTGAACCAAGATTTCAGAAAAGCAAGATTTTTAGTGTCAAAATGATGTTATCGTGATGCTAGCAATGTATCCTCAATAATCACAAAACTCAAGACAAAGCTAGAATGTAAAAACTATGTCTAAGTATAACAAGAATTTGTTAAGAGTGCGAGCAGTGTAACAATACAATATAGATATTTAGGCCCAATTTTACAATGGAAATAAGGTGTAAATATCTCAATTATATGGCTATAATGTGGGAAAAGTAACAACTCAAAAGAAGACAAGGATGAAACCACTTAACTATGATGATAATAAGTCTCAAATATGGGTCTTTGAGATAAGGGGGCCTACTAGATCGTGAGCACGTACCATGCAAACTTTCAACACTTACGCTTCGGTATTGCAACCTAGTCACACAAGTAGAATAGAAAAGTGGTGGACACATGATATCTAGCGGTATCCGTATATGTTGTTTCTTTTTTCCAAAAATGGGAAACAAGAAAATAAGGTTGTAGATCAAATGGTGTTGGAATAAACTTGGTGTTATTTTGGTAGAGTTTTGCCTTATCTTAGGACAAGTGAAAAACTAGGACAAAATGAAACTAAGTAGATTTCGTGATGAAATATCATGTGGTTTCAACTTTAAGAGATTTTTACCTTGTTCAAAAAATAAGAGTTTGAATCTAACAAAGTTCTCACTTTGTGAGAGATCTCAAGTATAACAACTAAGATAAAAAAATGGCTTCAAGCCGGTAATCTTCCTAGGTGGTTCTCTCTCTATGTGTCACAAGTGTACTTCTACAAGCTCGATTTACCAAGGTTTCTCAAGGAGTATCTCGAATTTACTTTACCCCCTTTAGTATAATAAGCACCGAAGTGCGTTCAATTATACCTTCACTGGGGTCGTAATGGAAACAACTTTGAATCTAATCTCAACAAGGCGTACTAGTAAAATTGGTAGTGTGGAACACTTTCCTATTTCGTTCACAAGGTTACCTCTTGCGTGAACTACTTTAGAGTTCTTAGGACCACCCCATTTTTGTAGCTAAGGTTTATGCCAAAGGGATTATGTCCTAGTTTTAAGCGGGATGAGTCATAGCTCTTCTAGTTTTCCGAATCTAGTCCTTTTTCCGAACTTAGCCATTTTTGGTCCTTTTTGGTTGGGCGCACCTTATGTCTATGCAACACAGAGTAACTATGCGCCCCCTTCATTTCCTTTGGCGCATCCTTGACGTGTCGACACACATTTTGGTGTGCCTCCCGTGTTGCGCCTTTCTTGCATGCGCCAAGGCGCATGCGCCTTCGTGTCAACAATATTTTTGTTGCGCCACGTTTTGGTGTGCCAAGGGCGCACGTATTTCCATGTTGACAGTATTTTTGTGCGCCAAAGGTGCACATAACAACGTGTTAACACGTGTTTTGGTGCGCCAAAGGGCGCAAGGTTTGGAGTGTCGACAGGTGTTTGATGCGCCTCTTCAAAAAGTGGTTGGCGCATTTATTACACCTTTGCCTATATATAGGCGCATCCGCCCTGTCACTTTCACAATTAAAAAAACACGTGATTGATTTTATTCCTCTGCACCTGTCAGCATGCCTGTCGTCCTCGTGTCGTTCGTGGACCCCCACGTTTCTCACATTATATATATTCCGGGTAGGTGGTCTTTTTCCTCATGTTTTTGTTTTTGTTGTTGTTGTTTGTTTGTGTAGTAGGTGGCATAGATTTGTCAAAACCCTCTTTTGCTGTTCTGGTTGTCTTTCTCCCATGCCCTCCCTCCTCTTTCCAGATCTGCTGGTAAAGAGAGCTCTGCCTCAAAAACACTTGGCTCTTTTTGTTGTGTCCTCTCACTATCCAAGAAACCCTGCAGAAGAGGCTTAACACCCATGCAAACCCCTCCAGAGAAAGAACCAAGGCTTAAAAAAGGTTGGTAGACTACACTTTTCCTCTTTGGCGCAATCGCCACCCTTGCAACATAAGCACAGTCACGCCAATGGCGCATCCGCCATGCTTGCATATAAAAAATAGTTGCCCTCAAAGCGCACTTTCCTTGCTTGCAACACCCACTAACCCTGTGCCCTCTTGGCGCACCAAACTCATGTGTAACATTGCAAAAACTTGCGCCATTGGCGCACCCTGCATCCATGCAACACCAACCTTACTTGCGCCAAGTATAAAACTATGTTAAACGGCGCAGGCGCATCCCCTGTTACAGTAACACATTGCCATGCAAACCTTTCATGCGCCGCGCCAAGTTCCCCTGTTGCACATGAAAAGATGATGTTACACGCACTAAACCTGCGCCCTTTGGCGCATCCTGTACCCGTGTAACATGAAAAATATCTGCGCCCGTTATAAAATGCATGTAAATGGCGCAGGCGCACTTCCACTTGCAACAACAAAAATGTCATGTGCAGTATCCATGCGCCTTGCGCCCTTTGGCGCTGATTTGTCCCTTGTAACACCCCTTTTTCTGTGTGCCATACTATTTAACCCTGCAGTCTGCAGTGTTCATGCGCCCTGCGCCCTGATGCCTTAAAATTGCTAACTCTTCCTTCTGTCAACGCTTTAATGGGAGATCAAAAAGCTAACATGACTCTTCTGCGTTGGGTTTCACTTCTTCTTCTTGCAGATCAGCAACTGAGTTTAACTACATATGTCTACATCAAGCAAGAGACCAACCAAGTCTAAAGGCAAAGCCAAACTTACAGAGGAAGAGATGAAGTATAAATATCAAAGGGTCAGGATGCCCGAATCCCAGGCAGAATGTGACCTGGACATAAGAGACTCTGAGCTCGGCCACATTGATATGGAAGATTTCTGGGCCAGAACCAGAGAGGGTCACAGGAAGTCCCTGGATGGACAAACTGGTAGGCAGTGGCCTGCATTTTGCTGGGGATCCTAGTCAGTGCAGTGAATAACGAATTCATGATGGTAGTGGCCCGCTGCTACAACAAAGACACGAGGTGTGTCCTGAATGAGAAGGGTGAGGTCGTGATCAACCTCACTGCCCGACACTTTGAAATAATGCTTGGCATTCCTCACCACCGGCACTTTGTGGCCGTAAGCCAAGAAGACTGCACCAAGGCTTGGGAGGATAATGAAGACCAGTGTATGCAATTGATGAATGAGGTATACCTGAAAAACAAGAAGGTGGTGACCAGATGGCCACAAGTCATTCATCGCAGTGATTTCTCTAGAGGAACTAAGTGATACCATCACGTTCCTAAGTAGAGTATTTGGGCTTCCTGATGCCCACTACTTTCATAAATGGATGCTTAGGTACCTGGAGACAATGAACAAGAATGTGCCAGATCAACGCTTTGAGTGGGCGGAGATCATAAGCAGCACTATATCCGAGCAGCTCCAACAACTCACCACAATGGGGAGGTTCTACATGAACTCCTACGTAGTTTATGTGCTGCAGCCTCGAGAGAGAGATTATCCAGCATTGATGGTGTGGGGTTTGGCCCCAAGTGAAAATATATGAATACTATCCAGAGCTGAAGCTGGAAAATAGTATTTCTCTAGTTTACAAAGATTAACGATGCCTTCTTCTACGGCATCATCTACCTTTTGAGGCCAAACATGACTCACGGTCGTACGACCAAGAGTATTGTTGCAGCAACGGAGAAGTGGGGAGCCTTATTCACGCAATTCCCCACCTTCACCTATCTAAGGGCAGCCAACTTCTTGGGGGAACCAACCAAATTGCCAAGATATGCCGGCCCCAAGCTGATCCTGTTGGAGCTATCAAGACAGCTCATAACCTACCATGAAAAGTGCTTGAAGAGAAAGAAGGGTGGAACTCCTTTCCCCCTCACAGTGGGTAGGTACACTTGTCTTTCCCACCACAAAGCCGGGAGATGTTTGCAGAGCTGGAACTGCTCAATCTAAAGCACAACTTCCCGGAAAGGCCCACTTTCGACCCAAGGAATTGCCTTCCCAGGGCCAAACTCGATCCAATCCACATTCCACAGATCGAGGATATTTATATCGACCTGTATCATGAGGTCGAGCTCAGAAGGAAAGATCATTCCCGCTTGGCCTTGGCTGAAATCATTCAGTATGGCGTAGCCATCGTCCCAAAAGGTTATCAAACTGCTGATCAAGAAGTTGATCAGGTATATCTTGACACGGATGTGGGGATGACTGGCCATTTGCTGTGATCGACAGAACTAAAGCACCTCAAATGATAGAAGAAAGGGTCAAAGAAACTCTGCATGGAGAACAGAGCACTGGTGCAGGATGAATGGTCTCATCTACCTCGGAGTTGATTTCACCACATCTCCATTGGGAAACGCACCTTCTAGACCAAAACATCTGCCAAAGAGAAGAGGTAAAGACAAGGAGGGCGAGTCAAGCTCTGCCCAAGAAGAGACTCCTGAGAGTCCCCTTCCGCCGCGCAAGAACAAGTTGTAACTCTGGCTTCTCCAGAGAAAGAAGCGGCCGAAGATGTTCCGATGGGCACATCCACTCAGGATGTTGCCACTACTGCAACTGTTGAGGTCCCTTCTATCCCTTCTCCCTCTCCTCCTTCCCCTCCTCGAGTGACCCAAGTGACCATTCCTTTGGTCGTGTCCTCTCCCCCATCTTCTACTGTTCCCCCTTCCTCATCATCCATCTTCTCTTCTCTCGCGGAGCTGTCCCCCACCATTTCTTCCCTCATCTCTCAGCTCCCTTCCATTTCCATGTCTACCTCCCCCTGCATAGTATCTCTTCCTCCCGTGAGCACTTTCTCGGCCTCCCTCTCAATGCCGCCTCCAAGTGTCTCCACGCACTTTTCCTTCTACTACTGCAGCTGCTCCCTTTTCTATTTCCGGCCCTCTCCCATAAGTCCAACATGGATCTCTCAGCACCTGAGCCAACAAAAGAGGAAAGTTCCCATCACACCGATGGACTTCTCCGTCATCCCATCAAAGGGGGCCAAGAAGCAAAAGCCTATAACCCGCTTCTCTCAGAGTGCGTCAGGAGAGAGAGTAATGGAGATAGCATACCCCAATCCTTTAAAGGATAAAAAGGATCTGTCTTCGACAGATTATATAGTGACCCAAGTCACAATGGGGACATCTTCAGAAAGCCTTCAAGGAGAGGCCCTATCTGTAGTTGACGCCCTTTGCAAGAAGCTCCAGGAAGCAAAGGAAGAAAAGAGGTTGTTAAAGGAGCAAAATAAACATCTTCTCCACGCCTTGCAGAAAATGGGCAGTGCACCTCCTACAACTGCCGCCGAAACTCCTGAGCCTTTGAGCCAGGATAAGATTAATGAATACGCCAAAATCGGTGAGCAGGGTATGGCAGTTTCCACCTGGAGGAGCCAAATCCTCAAGGAAAGTGAGGGAGTAATCGCCAAGTTCACCAGTTTATATCAGAATATCAATCGGGTGAACAAAGAGCTCCAGGCGATAGCAGGACCCATCTCTCGAAGAGCTGGACCATGCCAGGATGCAAGCATGAGACCTTTCAGAAAATGCTCGACTATTCAGTCGAAGATCTGGTCAAGTTCGGCGTCTTTGGTCACCCTAGAGCCCTCAACAAAATCCTTTCTACTCTGGATTACCGGGTCGATCAGTTGGAGTTCGTCCTAGAAAAAATTGACAAAATCAAGGAGGAAGCCCTGGATGCAATGCATCAAATGGAGAAAATTGTCCTGAGAATGTCTCCGGGCTTGCTCACTCCTTCTTTCACCTTAAGAAAGGTTGATGAAACTATTCGGATCTTCAAGGAGATCATTTCGCAAGGGCTGGGACCAGAAGTCACTTTCGACGCCGAATCCATCAACAACCTGCTGGCCTGTCGTGACTTCATAGGGTACCTGATAGATGCAGAAAATGAATATTCCAAGCTCCCAGAAAAGCTCACAGATGAGCGGGAGACTTGCGAGGCTATCAGTGATCGACACAAGGATCCTTCCCAGGATCAACTTCAGCCCATGATCAGCAAGTTCATGGAATACCGTGCCCAGTTCCACATCTCGTCCCGAGCAGCAGCAAAAGCAGGATACCCCCTTTCAGCCATGGGACGATGATGAATAGTTTCATTCTTCTCGACCTTCTCTTTGTAAACATCTAAAGTATGTTGACACAAATGATGACATCATCCATGTTGCACCATGGGATGATGTCATCCACAAAGTTGTCAAAAGTCAACAAATGACTTTAGGATCTTTTGTAAGATATTTTGTAATTAAGTGGTTGGTTTGTTTTTGCCTTCTTTTCTTCTCTTCTTCTATATATACTTGAATACTTGTTGTATTCAAGTGTGGATACTTTTCAGATGAGAAATAGAAGTAAGAAGAAAAGATTTTGAACTTTTTGTAACAGAAACAAATATTAATACAATATTTAGACTTTGTGTTGAATACATGTGTTTTACATCAGACCTTTCTTATGTTAGATCTGTATGATTGTTCTGTTGAATCTACTTCTACTTTATTGTCATTTATTCATCAATATTGCTTTATTCATCTATGCAAGTAGGTTCGGCTCTGTATACTACCAACCCAAATCATAGACCTTCTGACCTTTCTGCTTTGGAATTCATTTCTTTTCTCCCTTCAGATCTTTCTTATCTCCCCACTTCATTTCTTTCCCTTCTTTACAGTTGGAAATACCTCTACTGGGATGAGATCCCAACCCCTGAAGGTAGAATATTGTGAGACTTGCACAAGATTCCTGCTGGTAGAATAGCAATAAACCAGTTTCACTTTGTTGACTCAAAGAGGGGCTATGCCCTGCACACTGTTGGCTCGTCTGTCCATAGATCTGTCCACCCGACAGATTTTCGAACCAACATTTTTTGGTGACTCTACTGGGGATCGAACAGACCTAATGGATCTATGGTAGTGGTATGTTAAGAAATCAGTAAAAATCAAAAATCACTACCTGTTTGCAAATCTGAACTTTTTGCTTAAAATCCAAATTTTTTTGCAAAATACTCCAAATTGAAAATTTTCTTCTGAGATCCATAGATCTGGTCTAGATAGAGATCTTTAGTTCGCTGAGTTTTTACAAAAGTCCATATTTTTTCATAGATCTGAGTTTTTGACAGTTTACCAAAATTTTCAAACTCTTTGAAAAGTCAACTCTAGATCTGAAAATCAGCTTACTAAGTTTTACCATCATTTTATCCTTGTTAATCAAACAATAAACCGCAATCGGTTTTCAAGAGAAGGATAAAATTTAAATATTTAGAAAAGTACATGCTGCTGGTTTTTGTCAGAAAAATCAGAAAATCAGCAAGTACAACCAAAAAGAGTTCTTAAATCTGCTCCAAAATATTGCAGACCTGGAAGGTACACTGGTGGGTGAACCATTTACTCGAGGTAGAAGAGCTCGTGGAGAAGTTGATCTTACCTTCGATCTACTTCAAAGGCACAACTTCAAGTGTAACACCGCACGCTTCTCATCACTGAGCTCAGCTGACCGATTGTCCAGGAGTGTCTCACCTCCACGAAGGAAGCATCTCTCACCAGAACATCTACATCACTTTGCAGTGCCTTGCTGCTCAGTGGAACTGTGCTTCCAGCCCGCGTTCTTTTTCCGCCATCCAAATGGCAGTACCATGGGGAAATGCTATGGGCCCCCTGGCTTTACCACATCCTGTTCATGCGCTCCCACATGGAAACCGAAAGAATTTTCCTAAATTTGATGGGAGCGGGAACCAAAGCATGGATTCACACATATCCGCATTCATCATGTCATGCAGTATCCTGGATGTGACCCATGAAGATGTGTCAGTTCACCTTTTTCTGGAAACTTGCAAGGACCCAGCAGAATGGTTTCAGCATTTGCCGGCCGGATCTATTACTAGTTGGGCCACCTTACGGCTGCATTTGAAGACAGGTATAAGCCTTCGAAGACGCGTTCGCATTGCTATCAAAGATCACTCACCTAAAGAAGGAGGTCAATGAAACTATGCGTGACTTCATCACCCGCTTCAATTCACTGATCAACCGTGTTCCGCCTACCATGCTTCCACACCGGAAAATCAGAAGTGTTTCTTCGTAAACGCCATGAGCTCGAAAGTAAGTTTCTTACTCCTGCAAGAACAAGTAGCTACTTTGATTCTCACCCAGGCTGCTGCCATCCGGATCAAAGATAACTTGCTAATATCTGGCGAATTAAAAAGAGAATCATCCAAGCTTAAAGCTTCGAGCCCTTCTCCCACTACTTCATCTGATCCGGCATTTCAAAAGATGGCGAATGACTTGCTCGCATTAAAGAAGTAGTTAGCCCAAGCTTCCCCCAGTTCCCCATACCGGGATATTCCACGAAGAACTTTCACTTCCAACAGCATCCCGCATAGGCCACGTTTTCCTGCAACTGCTCCACGGTTGGCGCTTGAGGCTCCTCCGGTCAACGCTTTAGCCGAAATCGAAGAAGAAGAGCAAAATTATGAAGAACCTTCATCTCAAGGTGAAGATGATCAAGATGTCGGTGAACCGACTGGTGACTCTACTATCGGGTATATGGAATTTGATGAGGGGAATCTGATGAAGAAGAAGGTACCCAAGGATATGCAAGTGGACAATCATATATGTTTTTTTCACCCGCTCGCAAGGAAAGGAAGCAGAGGTTGCTACCAAGATACAGAAAGAAAAGGCCGTGTCAAACACGCCTCCAACCATCGCTAAAAGAGGTAGTCCCCTTCCTGCTCAACTTGTTATTAAATCTTTTTCAAAAAAATCTTTTCCTCCCATCTCTCCTCCAAATCAGTTCCTTCTTCTATTTCCATAAGACCAGAATCCTACCTACCCTACCATCGCGAAATGAGGACTCATTCCTTCATCAACGCAACCCTTGGCCATGTTTGACATAATTGACCACGCTAAAAAGACCAAGATCCAAATGTCTGAAGCCGAGTATCTTCAGTCAAACCCCGAACAACTTGTAAGGTTGACCGAATACATCCAAAGTCAGGTTGTCATAACTAATCAGGTTTCCCCAAAAGGAATCCTTTCCACCCCTCCTTCATCCCGCATAAATGTTGCCTCGACTTCCGCATCAGGCAAGATAGAACCTTTCTACCTCTCCCTCCTAATCAATGGCCACAAACTAAGCAACTGCATAATTGATTTTGGAGCTTCGATAATGTCATGCCGGAAAAAGTCACCCATGCTCTGGGCCTCACCCTTACCAAGCCTTTTGGCCGATGTTATTCCTTGGAAACCAAGCAAGTTCCGCTGATCGGTCAAATCAAGGACGCGCAATTTACGTTTGCAGCGTTCCCGAGAAAAGGGTAAAAATGACCGTCCTTGTTGCCGATATTCCAGCAGCCTATGGAATTCTGCTAGGAAGGAGTTTTTGCAGTGAAGTTGGTGGGGAGATTCATATGGACTGGTCTAAGGCTAGGATCCCCGTCAAAGGTGTAATGCAAACTTTGGAGCCTGAATCGCAAAAGAAGTACCTGGTTACTAACTCCGATGACCCTAAAGCCCAAATTCTCTTCGAATCATCAGGGATGGGAAACTATTTCTTGTCTACCGAGTCTGACAAAATGGATGTCCTCATCCAAGCAGAGGATCTTAACAAGATTTGGACTTTATAGTTTGATGGCAGCTGCGCAACTAGTGGGTGCGGTGCTGGCGCCGTACTAATATCTCCCGAAGAGGAGATTATTCCTCTCTCTTTCAAGTTACAATTTTTCAACACAAATAATACTGTTGAGTATGAATCTCTTGCTACTTGGCATGCAAGCCACAAAGGAAAGAGGAATCAAGAATCTGAAAGTACAAGGTGATGCAGAGCTGGTCATAAATCAAGTTAAAAGGATATACCAAGTGAAGAATGAAAGGCTCAGACATTACCGCAACGTGGTGTGGGACAACATCGAGGAGTTTGACGCTTTTTCAATAAAAGCCATCCCAAGAGCTCAGAATGACATGGCCGATTCATTGGCCATCTCAACATCCCTCATGCTCCCTCACCTAGGTTTGAAAACAGACAAATATACCATTGAGGTGGTTTTCCACCCAAGCGTGCCGGACAATTCTCAGCATTGGCAAGTATTCAACAATGACAATCAACTCATTCCTTTCTCGAAAAGGGAAAATTTTAGTGAACTTCATTTTGAAGGATCCACTTCTACATGCCGTGAATCAGTTACCGATCAAAATGAAGAATCAAAAGGAAGCGACGGCATATGTCAGCTCAAAGGAAATAAAATTCCAAAAGGTTTGGTTTCTCTAGAGCGTTTGTTCGACAGGCATGATCATTTTGTAAAAAAGAAAAGGTGAGATGATCCTGGCTCCTCCCCAGAAACCGAACCGGTCAATTTAGGTTCGGTTGAACATCCACAGTTTGTAAACATTGGAAAATGTTGCACACCTGAAGAGAAGCGGAAGTTTGTCAAATTGTTGAAGAAATACATGGATGTATTGGCATGGTCCTATGCCGATCTAAAGTCTTTTAAGCCAAAGGACATCCAACATGACATCCCGTTGAAAGAGGACGTCAAACCCTTTCGCCAGAAGCAGAGACATTATAATCCTAAGATCTCAGGTACTATCCAGGCTGAAATTTAGAAAATGCTGGACGCACGGATCATTTTTCCTATCCATCACAGTACTTGGGTGGCAAACATTGTGCCAGTACGTAAGAAGAATGGTGAGATACGCATCTGTGTAGATTTTCGCAACCTGAATCAGGCATCCTTGAAGGACAACTACCCGCTTCCCATAATGGATCAGGTTCTGCAAGCAGTAACTGGATCAGAAATGTTGTCCATGCTTGATGGTTTTGGCTACAATCAGATTGAAGTCTCACCTGAAGACCAATTTAAAACAAGCATTCACTACCCCCTGGGGCACATTTTCCTATAGCAGAATGCCTTTTGGTTTGACCAACGCTGGTGCCACCTTTCAGTGAGCAATGGACTTCGCGTTCAAAGGTATGATGGGGAAGGTCATCGTAGTCTACTTGGATGACTTAACTGTGTTCTCCAAACAAGTGAAATGATCATTGTGATCATTTGGAGCAAGTATTGATTAGATGCCGAGAGCATGGGATCTCCCTGAATCCAAAAAGTCCATTTTTGGAGTCACAGAGGGAAAATTGCTGGGACATGTTGTTAGCAAAGAAGGGATGAAGATAGATACCGAAAGAGTTAAGGCTATTCAGAGCCTTACTTTACCTACAAGCAAGACCGGCATTCACTCCTTCTTCGGAAAAGTGAATTTTCTCAGGCGCTTTGTTCCCGACTTTGCTGAAAAGACTCGCCACATATTAGACATGATGAAAGGGTCACCAACTTTCCGATGGAGCGAAGAAGGGAAGAAGTCATTCGAGGAAATAAAAGCCTCCATCGCTCACGCGCCAGTCCTGGTATGTCCCGATTTCTCCAAGGATTTTATTATGTATAGCTATGCATCTGAGCACACTGTGTCGGCCATCCTAATGCAAAGGAATTCTCAAAATGTTGAATCCCGATTGCGTTTATGAGCTCTCCTCTCAAGCCTCACGAATTAAAAATGACCCAGTTGGAAAAACATGCCTTCGCCGTTGTCAAAGTAGTTAAGAACTTCAGGTATTACATTCTAAACTCTCATACGGTGGTTCTAGTTCCTGACATGGCAGTAAAGTCCATCTTAACTCAACAGGAGTTAGGGAGTTTGTGAGGAAATTGGATTGCAAAAGTCCAAGAGTATGATCTGGATATAAAACCAACCAAGTTAGTAAGAGGCAAGGGCCTATGTCAACTTATGGCTGAAAACCAAGATTCAGAAGTTTCCAGGGGAAAAGATGATTGCGCCAATGGAGCACAAAGCCAGCTGGAGAAAGCCGATTCACTGCCTATGGTCCTATTTGTCGCAACCAGTGATGAGTGGTATTCCGATATTGCTTTCTTTCTCACCTATGGTGAATGCCCAGCTCATCTAACTACAAAGGAGAAGCACGCTATAAAGCTCAGAGCAGCCAGATATATCATCTGGGATGACGGTTTATACAAACGTGGAATAGATGGCATCTTCTTGCGATGTGTTGACAAGCCACAACAGGTGAAGTTACTTGAGAGTTTTCATGATTCGGCCTGTGGTGGCCATTTCTCCTCTTCCGTGATGGCGCACAAGATCATCCTGGGCCAGGTACTATTGGCCAACGCTTTTCCAAGATACAACCACCTGGGTAGCAAAGTGTGAGCCTTGCCAAGCAATTTATTGGCAAGCCCAAAATGGCTGCTTTTCCCCTCAGGCCGGTCATCATTGACGAACCATTCAGCAGAAGTGGGGAATCGATTTTATC
This sequence comes from Taxus wallichiana var. yunnanensis, assembly GCA_018340775.1. Taxonomy (NCBI): domain Eukaryota; kingdom Viridiplantae; phylum Streptophyta; class Pinopsida; order Cupressales; family Taxaceae; genus Taxus; species Taxus wallichiana. The sequence goes on along the minus strand of CM031241.1, from coordinate 448,917,041 downwards.
GGTGCACTCAATCCCCAATCGAGTGTTGGACATAGTTATGTCCTGACAGCAACAGATTACTTCACGAAATGGGTGGAAGCCATACCTGTCAAACATGCCACTTCCGAGGTTGTTTGTAGTTTCATCAAAGAAAATATCATTGTCAGGTTTGGCGTTCCAAACAAGATTGTTGCTGATAACGCTTCCAACTTCTCCTCATGAGAAGTTGTTGGTTTTTGCTATGAATACGGAATAACTTTGGCTCACGCCTCAGATTATTACCCTCAGGGAAATGGTCAGGCAGAATCCAGTAATAAAAACTTGGTAACCATCATACGAAAACTAGTGGATGAGAATCAACGAATGTGGCACAAGTCATTATACGACGCTCTGTGGGCGGACCGCATTACTCCCAAGAGGTCTCTCGGCATGTCACCTTTTCAAGTGTTATATGGCACCGACGCCGAGCTTCCCATTTCTGTGGAACTCCCTGCTCTGCGCTTGGCAAGAGTGATCGAAGATGAGACTTTCCAAAATTCCCTTGAAAAGAGGATCATGTATCTAGCAGAGCTCAAAGAAAAGAGAGTAAGAGTGGTCGACAGGATCACCGAACATCAGAATCAGGTCAAGAGATTGTTCGATAAAAAAGCTAAGAAAAGAGAGTACTGGTGGGAGACCTCATCCTTTTGTGGGACAAACGAAGAGAGCCAAAGGGCATGCATGGAAAATTTGATTCTCTATGGAGAGGACCTTTCAAGATCAAGCACTCAATGGAGAGAATAGCTTCTATCTCTCGTATCCGGATGGAACTGGACTCCCGCTTCCCTATAGCGGGCAGCATCTGAAAATCTTCAGGAAGTAGAGCTTGCTCTCTTCTTTGTATAGTTTGCTTCAGTTGTGTGTTTGTTTTTGTCATGTGTTTGCTTTTGTTGGTTGTGTTTTTCCCTTTTTGGTCGCCCTTGTTTTTGACTCTGTAACCCAATGGATAGGCACATGAAGATCTGGGATTCTCTACCCCTGAGTTCCGCTCAGAGATAGTCCCCAGAAAGAGCCAGTTGTTATCCCGTAAAATTGACAAGGGCAATTTTGCATGGGTAACCCAATGAAAATTTTGTTCTGGTCCCTCGTCAGGGACCCCTTTCATGTTCGAACGTTGCAAAGTCCTTTCTAGGAAATCTAGTTTTCCGAACTTAGCCATTTTTGGTCCTTTTTGGTTGGGCGCACCTTATGTCTATGCAACATAGAAATCATGCCCCCTTCATTTCATTTCTTTTCGCGCATCCTTTTGACGTGTCGACACACATTTTGGTGTGCCTCCCCGTGTTGCACCTTTCTTGCATGTGCCAAGGCGCATGCGCCTTCGTGTCAACAATATTTTTGTTGCGCACATTTTGGTGTGCCAAGGGCACACGTATTTCCATGTTGATAGTATTTTTTTGTGCGCCAAAGGTGCACATAACAACGTGTTAACACGCATTTTGGTGCGCCAAAGGGCGCAAGGTTTGAAGTGTCGACAGGTGTTTTGATGCGCCTCTTCAAAAAGTGGTTGGCACATTTATTGCACCTTTGCCTATATATAGGCGCATCCACCCTGTCACTTTCACAATTAAAAAACACGTGATTGATTTTATTCCTCTGCACCTGTCAGCACGCCTGTCATCCTCGTATCACGTTCGTGGACCCCGCTTCGTTTCTCACGATTATATATATTCCGGGTAGGTGGTCTTTTTCCTCCTGTGTTTTTGTTGGTTGTTGTTTGTTTGTGTAGTAGGTGGCATAGATTTGTCAAAGCCCTCTTTTGTTGTCCTGCTGCTTCTTTCTCCCATGCCCTCCCTCCTCTTTCCAGATCTGCTGGTAAAGAGAGCTCTACCTCAAAAACACTTGGCTCTTTTATTGTGTCCTCTCACTATCCAAGAAACCCTGCAGAAGAGGCTTAAACACCCATGCAAACCCCTCCAGAGAAAGAACCAAGACTTAAAAGTTGGTAGACTACTGTTTTCCTACCCTTTCGCGCAATCGCCACCCTCGCAACATAAAAGCACAAAGCACATGCATCGCGCAATGGCATCCGCCATGCTTGCTGCATAAAAAATAGTTGCGCCCTCAAAGCGCACTTTCCTTGCTTGCAACACCCACTAACCCTGCGCCCTCTTGGCGCACCAAACTCATGTGTAACATTGCAAAAACTTGCGCCATTGGTGCACCCTGCATCCATGCAACACCAACCTTTACTTGCGCCAAGTATAAAATATTAAACGGCGCGCAGCGCATCCCCTATTATAAAGAACACATGTCATGCAAACCTTTCATGCGCCATGCCAAGTTCCCCTATTGCGCATGAAAAGATGATGTTACACACACTAAACCTGCGCCCTTTGGTGCATCCTGTACCCATGTAACATGAAAAATATCTGCGCCCGTTATAAAATGCATGTAAATGGCGCAGGCGCACTTCCACTTGCAACAACAAAAATGTCATCTGCAATATCCATGCGCCCCTGCCCTTTGGCGCTGATTTGTCCCTTGTAACACCCCTTTTCTGTGTGCCATACTATTTAACCCCGCAGCAGCCAGCAAAGTGTTCATGCGCCCTGCGCCCTGATGCCTTAAAATTGCTAACTCTTCCTTCTGTCAACGCTTTAATGGGAGATCAAAAAGCTAACATGACTCTTCTGCGTTGGGTTTCACTTCTTCTTCTTGCAGATCAACAACTGAGTTCAGAACTACATATGTCTACATCAAGCAAGAGACCAACCAAGTCTAAAGGCAAAGCCAAACTTACAGAGGAAGAGATGAAGTATAAATATCAAAGGGTCAGGATGCCCGAATCCCAGGCAGAATGTGACCTGGACATAAGAGACTCTGAGCTCGGCCACATTGATATGGAAGATTTTGGGCCGTAACCAGAGGGTCACAGAAGTCCCCGGATGGACAAACCGGTAGGCAAAGTGGCCTACATTTTTGCTGGGGGATCCTCAATGTGCAAAGTGAATAATGAATTCATGATGGTAGGCCCCCGCTACAACAAAGACACATGAGGTGTGTCTTGAATGAGAAGGGCGAGGTCGTGATCCTCACCGCCCGACACTTGAAATAATGCTTGGCATTCCTCACCACCGGCACTTTGTGGCCGTAAGCCAAGAAGACTGCACCAAGGCTTGGGAGGATAATGAAGACCAGTGTATGCAATTGATGAATGAGGTATACCTGAAAAACAAGAAGGTGGTGACCAGATGGCCACAGGTCATTCATCGCAGTGATTTCTCTCGAGGAACTAAGTGATACCATCACGTTCCTAAGTAGAGTATTTGGGCTTCCTGATGCCCACTACTTTCATAAATGGATGCTTAGGTACTGGAGACAATGAACAAGAATGTGCCAGATCAACGCTTCGAGTGGGCGGAGATCATAAGCAGCACTATATCCGAGCAGCTCCAACAACTCACCACAATGGGGAGGTTCTACATGAACTCCTACGTAGTTTATGCTGCAGCCTCAGAGAGAGATTATCCAGCATTGATGCGGTGGGGTTTGGCCCCAAGTAAAAATATATGAATACTATCCAAAGCTAAAGCTGGAAAATAGTATTTCTCAGTTTACAAAGATTAACGATGCCTTCTTCTATGGCATCGTCTACCTTTTGAGGCCAAACATGACTCACGGTCATACGACCAAGAGCATTGTTGCAGCAACAGAGAAGTGGGGGGCCTTATTCACGCAATTCCCCACCTTCACCTATCTAAGGGCAGCCAACTTCTTGGGGAACCAACCAAATTGCCAAGATATGCCGGCCCCAAGCTGATCCTGTTGGAGCTATCAAGACAGCTCATAACCTACCATGAAAAGTGCTTGAAGAGAAAGAAGGGTGGAACTCCTTTCCCCCTCACAGTGGGTGTACACTTGTCTTTCCCACCACAAAGCCCGGGAGATGTTTGCAGAGCTGGAACTGCTCAATCTAAAGCACAACTTCCCAGCAAGGCCCACTTTCGACCCAAGGAATTGCCTTCCCGGGCCAAACTCGATCCAATCCACATTCCACAGATCGAGGATATTTATATCGACCTGTATCATGAGGTCGAGCTCAGAAGGAAAGATCACTCCCGCTTGGCTTTGGCTGAAATCATTCAGTATGGCATAGCCATCATCCCAAAAGGTTATCAAACTACTGATCAAGAAGTTGATCAGGTATATCTTGACACGGATGGGGACGACTGGCCATTTGTTGTGATCGATAACTAAAGTGCCTCAAACGATAGAAGAAAGGGTCAAAGAAACTCATGGAGAACAGAGCACTGGTGCAGGATGAATGGTCTCATCTACCTCGGAGTTGATTTCACCACATCTCCATTGGGCAACGCACCTTCCAGACCAAAACATCTACCAAAGAGCAAGAGGTAAAGACAAGGAGGGCGAGTCAAGCTCTGCCCAAGAAGAGACTCCTGAGAGTCCCCCTTCCGCCGCGCAAGAACAAGTTGTAACTCTGGCTTCTCCAGAGAAAGAAGCGGCCGAAGATGTTCCGATGGGCACATCCACTCAGGATGTTGCCACTACTGCAACTGTTGAGGTCCCTTCTATCCCTTCTCCCTCTCCTCCTTCCCCTCCTCGAGTGACCCAAGTGACCATTCCTTTGGTCGTATCCTCTCCCCCATCTTCTACTATTCCCCCTTCCTCATCATCCATCTTCTCTTCTCTCGTGGAGCTGTCCCCCACCATTTCTTCCCTCATCTCTCAGCTCCCTTCCATTTCCATGTCTACCTCCCCTGCAGTATCTCTTCCTCCCGTGAGCACTTTCTCGGCCTCCCTCTCAATGCCGCCTCCAAGTGTCTCAACGCATTTTCCTTCTACTACTGTAGCTGCTCCCTTTTCTATTTCCGGCCCCTCTCCCATAAGTCCAGCATGGATCTCTCAACACCTGAGCCAACAAAAGAGGAAAGTTCCCATCGCACCGATGGACTTCTCTATCATCCCATCAAAGGGGGCCAAGAAGCAAAAGCCTATAACCCACTTCTCTCGAGTGCGTCAGAGAGAGAGTAATGGAGATATAAGATACCCCAATCCTTTAAAGGATAAAAAGGATCTGTCTTCGACAGATTATACAGTGACCCAAGTCACAATGGGGACATCTTCAGAAAGCCTTCAAGGAGAGGCCCTATCTGCAGTTGACGCCCTTTGCAAGAAGCTCCAGGAAGCAAAGGAAGAAAAGAGGCTGTTAAAGGAGCAAAATAAACATCTTCTCCACGCCTTGCGTAAAATGGGCAAGGCACCTCCTAAACTGCCGCCGAAACTCCTGAGCCTCTGAGCCAGATAAGATTAATGAATACGCCAAAATCGGTGAGCAAGGTATGGTAGTTTCCACCTGGAGGAGCCAAATCCTCAAGGAAAGTGAGGGAGTAATCGCCAAGTTCACCAGTTTATATCAGAATATCAATCGGGTGAACAAAGAGCTCCAGGTGATAGCAGGACCCATCTCCGAAGAGCTGGACCATGCCAGATGCAAAGCATGAGACCTTTTTAGAAAATGCTGATCTGACTATTCAATCCAAAGATCTGGTCAAGTTCGGCGTCTTTGGTCACCCAGAGCCCTCAACAAAATCCTTTCTACTCTGGATTACCGGGTCGATCAGTTGGAGTTCGTCCTAGAAAAATTGACAAAATCAAGGAGGAAGCCCTAGATGCAATGCATCAAATGGAGAAAATTGTCCTGAGAATGTCTCCGGCTTGCTCACTCCTTCTTTCACCTTAAGAAAGGTTGATGAAACTATTCGGATCTTCAAGGAGATCATTTCGCAAGGGTTGGGACCAGAAGTCACTTTCGACGCCGAATCCATCAACAACCTGTTGGCCTGTCGTGACTTCATAGGGTACCTGATAGATGCAGAAAATGAATATTCCAAGCTCCCTAAAAGCTCACAGATGAGTTGGAGACTTGTGAGGCTATCAGTGATCGACACAAGGATCCTTCCCCAGATCAACTTCAACCCATGATCAGCAAGTTCATGGAATACCGTGCCAGCCTTCCACATCTCGTCACCTAAGCAAGCAACAAAAGCAGGATACCCCCTTTCAGCCATGGGACGACGATGAATAGTTTCATTCTTCTCGACCTTCTCTTTGTAAACATCTAAAGTATGTTGACACAAATGATGACATCATCCATGTTGCACCATGGGATGATGTCATCCACCAAGTTGTCAAAAGTCAACAAATGACTTTAGGATATTTTGTAAGATATTTTGTAATTAAGTGGTTGGTTTGTTTTTGCCTTCTTTTCTTCTCTTCTTCTATATATACTTGAATACTTGTTGTATTCAAGGGTGGATACTTTTCAGATGAGAAATAGAAGTAAGAAGAAAAGATTTTGAACTTTTTGTAACAGAAACAAATATTAATACAATATTTAGACTTTGTGCTGAATACATGTGTTTTACATCAGACCTTTCTTATGTTAGATCTGTATGATTGTTCTGTTGAATTTACTTCTACTTTATTGTCATTTATTCATCAGTATTGCTTTATTCGTCTATGCAAGTAGGTTCGGCTCTGTATACTACCAACCCAAATCATAGACCTTCTGACCTTTCTGCTTTGGAATTCATTTCTTTTCTCCCTTCAGATCTTTCTTATCTCCCCACCTCGTTTCTTTCCCTTCTTTCACAGTTGGAAATATCTCTACTGGGATGAGATCCCAACCCCTGAAGGCAGAATATTGTGAGACTTGCACAACAAAAATACCTTATCAAACCCTAAGGAAATTTTGTTAGGAATATTGCTCTAAAATCAATAAATGGACTAAAATAACAACTAAAAACCCTTAAAAATGACAACCATCCCAAAAACACAGAATTTTAAATTTTGAAGTTTGAGAAAATTTTACCTTAGTGCATGGGTGCTCTATGTAGTGAAAATACACTCTCGAGTAGTGTATAGCGCGCATAATGATGCATAGTCGCTCCTATGTCACTTTTTACACAGTTAGTTATGCATGGGTGCTTCTTGTGAGGCATAGGTGCATTTCTGGATGCACATGTGCACTTTACCTTCAAATCCAAAAATATAATGTTATAAGGGCACTCTTTTGGATACACATGCACTCTCTTTAGTACATAGGTGCACTCTCAATGATGCATAGGCACTCCTCTGCATGCACATGCACCTTTTCTTCAGAACTAGCACCTTTTTCTGTAGGTGGTAAAAAAATTGAGTTTTGAGAAGATTTCTTGAAAAAGGTCCAATATTTGGTATTTTAGGGGATTTGTGACAGGGCTTCACCTCCCTATATCATACAAGGAACATCAAAACACAATTTCTACCACTAATTTAGTTGAAACAACTACCTAGCTTTAAAAATTGATCTACAAAACTTTGAAAATTACTCTAAAACTTTGAAATTAATCTAAAAATCTTGAGAAACTAATCTAAAAATCTTGAAAGTAATCTAGAAAAATTTAATTTAAACTATAAAACTTGAAATTAATCTAGTAAACTTGAAACTAAGCTAGAAAACGTGAAATGAAAAACTTTGAAACTAATTTTAAAAGCTTAAAAATTGAATGCAATGGGGTATTCTCCCATCCGGGCGTGCCAAATGATGAAACCCTAAACTTTATAAAGCAAATAACAAAGATATTTAAGGAAGGCTAACACCATTGCCACTTAATAGCTAAGGCTCCAAGTCTAGGAATGTAACATTAAGATAGAAGCTAAAAGGAATGCTTAACTAGTATGAAAACAATGCAAAATCTAACTAAACATGCCTACTAATATGCTTTAATTACCTAAGATAAGCCTAAATAGATATAAATGGGCAATCAAATGGTTATGGTTGCTACTCCAAATAATGGTGAAATGACCTCTCCAAATGAATTGTTAAGTCACTTTAGATATTCATCTACTAACCTTGTTTAAGGTTTTAGGCAAGGATTGAACTTGGCTATAAATCATATTTATTATATGCGATGCAAATCAAAGCATGGTGTAAAGTTTAAAGGAATGAGGTGAGTTGTTTTTATAGTTTTCACTTTGGTGAAATTTTTTATTTTGATGCATGTGGGACAAAAATCCTAAATTAGATTAGAATTACTAATCATGATTAAGCTTTGCTAATCACAATTAGTGAATTAACAAGTCATTAAGATGGGGGGGCCTTAATTAACCGCTTAGGGTCAGCTAGGAGACTAGAATAAGATTTTGAAAATTGTTGAAATGCTATGTAGGTGAATGGGGTAATTTTGAGTGGTTGGAAGAGGGGTTTAAGCCAATATTAGGGCATACTCACCAAATCAAGGGAAAAATAGGCTTAATTAGCTCATAATTGCTAATTGTCTATTTTGAAGAGGAATTTCAATTATGATTCACCGTAAAGTGACATCCCGAATGTGAAAGGGGTTACACAAGAAAAAAATCATTGTTAATTGGCTAAAGTGGTAAGAAACATTAGTTAATTATCAAAAACCACTAATTATAATGGAATTGGCAAGAATGAGAGTGATTTGTGTGTGTTTGGCAATAAGATTGCTAAAAGCAGAATTTAGGTGTCTACGACAAGAACATTATTGGTACCAAGTGGGTCTTTAAAAATAAGATGAAAAAGAAGGAGAAGTTGTCAGAAACAAGGCCATATTAGTGTGCAAAGGCTACTCATAAGTTGAAGGCATTAATTTCGAGGGGAAATTTAAACTTGTTTCTCACATGGAGGTGGTAAGAATTTTCTTAGCATTTGCTTGTTTTGAGAATTTTAAAGTTTATAAAATGGATGTAAAATCAACATTCTTGAATGGAAACTTAGAGGAAGAATTTTATATAGAGAAACAAGAAGGTTTCATTCTATCAAAAATTCAAATTTTGTATGCAAGTTAAATAAGGCCCTTTATGGCTTGAAGCAAGCTCCTAGAGTTTGGTACTCTAGATTGGACAAGTAATTGTAGGAATATGGATTTAGAAAAGGAATTGTGGATAGAAATTTTTACATCAAGATATAAGGATAACATCATGTGATAGTTATGGTTTATGTTGATGACATTATTTTAGGAAGCTAAGTTCTGAGAGATTATGGAATAATTTGTAAAAGAGATGTAAAAGGAGTTTGAGATGTCTATGCTTGGTGAGTTGTCTTATTTTATTGGTTTGTAAATTCAGCAGTCTATTCAAGGAATTTTTATTTCACAAAACAAGTATATAAAGGAGATGTTAAAAAAGTTTAGAATGGAATATTGCAATCCAGTTAGTACACCCATGATTATAGGTTGTAAGTTGAGTAAGAATGAGGAGTCTCCTGATGATAATTAGACTTTTTATAGGTCCATGATACGTAGATTATTATATACCACAACATATAGACCAAATATAATGCAAGATATTGGATTAGTTGTACGGTTTCAGTCAGCTGTACTAAAGGAAACTCATGTGGCAAAAATGAAAATAATTTTCAAATATTTGAAAGGTACATTAGATTATGGTTTATGGTATCCAAAGAGTGATGATTTCACTCTTACAACATTCACAGATGCAAATTGGAAGGAAGTGTTGATGATGGGAAAAGTACAAGGGGGAGATTTTTATCTTGGTGACATATTAGTGTCATGGTTAAGCAAGAAACATGCCTCAGTTTCATTGTCTACTACAAAGGTGAAGTATATTGTAGCAGTGGCATGTTGTACACAAGTTCTTTAGATAAAGCAAACATTGAAGTACATGAAGATAGAGTATGAGCATCCTATTTTGATTTTCTGTGACAATACAAGTGCTTTAACATCTCGAAAAATCTAGTCATGCATTCCAGGACAAAACACATTCCCTTAAGCATCACTTCTTGTGAGAGAAGGTTACAATTCAACAAGTGAAATTGGAATATGTTGGGACTAAGGATCATATTTATAATATATTTACAAAACCCCTACCTAAGGAATATTTTGAGTCACTAAGACAGAAGTGAGGAGTGGTTTTTTGTCACTCTTACTCATTGATTATCTCTGGGGGAATTTAGACATAGGGGAAGCTACACATTGCAATATATTCAGCTCCGAGTATAGGTTGAGGTGATATGTTTAGTTATCCATTTTCCATTGATGTCAAAGGGGGAGAATTGCAGCATGTGGGAGAGTTGCATAGATCATGTACAGTGCATCAATACAAAAAGAGCTTAGAGGCAAAAAGTTGGATTTCAGAGAAAACAAGTTTTCATGACTATTTTTAGTAGGGGTTTGCCATCAATGAAAAAGGGGGATTTTGTTGATTATTTTTCCATTCATGTCAAAGGTACAACATTAGTTTTGATGAAATTATTGAGGTTTGGATATTTTTTTAATGTTCAACATTACAACATTAGTGTTTGTAAAATATTTATTCATGTCAAAATTTGAATATTTTAATAGTCAACATCACCAAGGAGTCTTACGACACATGGTGGGATGTGTAATGGTGCATTTTTAATGAGGTACATTTAAAATGAAAGTTACTTAATGCATGATAAATGTTTTTATCATTCAAAATGGGAGTTACATTTTCATTAGTGACGAGTTATGACATGGAGGAGTTACAAATTGATTTTAAAAGCATGGAGGAGTTACAAATATAAATTTAAAGAGAGAATATATATTTGTGGGGAAGTATTTTGTCATATGTGGAGCATTAAGGATGTGTAAGGGAAGTTGGTTATTCGTATTTATTGAAAAATATGAGTTATACTTGATCGTGTAAAAATATTGCTATTTGGAGAGAATATTCAATATTTTTGTAACCTCAAGTAATGTTGCTTGATCATTCCAAATATGGCACTTTTGTTTAAGGAAATTGGCCCATGGTTTGGGTGCATGGTTTTAGGAAACCACGAGTGGGTTTTCATCTCTTTCTTCCTATATAAACAAGTGTTGTGTGCATATTTTAGGTTCGAAAAAGAGAGAGCATTTTGTATGAGTGAGATATATATGTGAGCTGATATTGTAAATATCTTAAGTGAGTATGAGTATGTGAGAGAGAAAATAAATAAGGAGAAATATTATTGATTTGTATTACATATTATATAGATTGGGTGCTTCGGATTAGGGATTGGTGTCTCTAGAAGGTGGTGCTTTGAATAAGTCATTGCACAGTCAGTGGTGTTTGTGTTAGAATTTGAGGATTCTAACAAATATAGATTTAATCAACTTACATATTATATAATGTTACAATAAATAATTAAATAAATATTACACAAGTAAATAAATAAATAATTACATGAAATAAATAACACAAGTGACACAATATTTATAGTGGAAAACCCCATTAGGGTAAAAACTGACTACTATATACTGCCCTAGTGCCCTAGCCGACCTACCACGCTTTGCCCTAGCCATGCAGCCATGGTTGCTAGGCGTTCGCGTAGGTCTGCAAGCTCTCTACCATGCTTGGATCGGCCAGAACACGGGAATATTGGAGACACGAACAGCAAATCTAAACAAGATGCCCTTCTCCTTGGCGGCGGCTTTGGGAACTCCGTCCCTTGCGTGCAAAACTGATGGCGGCGCCTGTAAAATTGGCATGGAAAATACAGCACCAATCTCTTGGATTGACATGGCTTTTGATGCAAATCAAGACCCCCCTTCAAAGAAAATCGGGATAGAGTTTCTCCGACCTGTCAAAAAGTAGAGGGTCTCTCCATTGAGACAGGTAAAGTTGGCTCGGTCTCTCCTACAAATCTCAACAATGATAATGAATCATTTAAAAATGACGGATCTTCTTTCAAGAGCATGGATAGATCCAACTCACTTCAGAAAAGCGGTCACTCAGGAACCTCTGGTGGAGATAAGTCCACTTCTTATGCTTCAGCGGTCTCCAAACAAAAGGAGAGTACCAGAAATGAGCTCTTGAAACCCTCCCAGGAGGTCCCGACGCTGAAAATCGGGGAGGATCTACTTATAAAAATTCTTAAGGAGGAGGAAAATCTCTCCCAGCTGGGTCTCATATGCAGATTCCATAAATTTTGGCCTAAGCTTTCTCAGCTCCATGAATGGATAGCCCAGAGATGGAGAGAAAAAATACAAGGTAAGATTGAGCTTTATCCCTGTGCTAAAGCTTACTTCATTGCGGTCTTTGAAACCCCTGCTGATAGGGATTTAATCTTTAGCCAGCATTAGGTTTGGGGGGAACATGGGCTGATGTCCAAACCATGGTATCCATCCTTCGACCCGTTAAAGGAGTCTTTTGATACCTACCCGATTTGGGTTCGTTTACCAGGACTTCCATTACAACTTTGGAACAGATCTTGTCTCATTGCTATAGGCGATACTCTTGGATCATGTGTGGTAGTTGATGGTAAGACCTCCATTCAAACACATACTACGTTTGCTCATATCCTGGTTGATATTGATACCTCCAAACCCTTACCAGCAGAAATCAATCTTCAGATTGGAGAAAGGATCTGAGGTACAGAGGATTGACTATGAGAGACTTGCCTTCAGATGTCGGCGTTGCTTCCAAACTGGTCATGTTACAAATGATTGTGAACATTCCAAACGAAAGACCAAAATTGCTTGGTGGAAGGATTCACTTCCTGAACATCTCACAATTGACTCAGATCCGGCTGAGGATTCTAGTGCCCCCTTGCAAGTTGACTCACCCGTAATGGCTGATTCACAGGCCAACATAGAGAAACTACCCTGAGACTATGCTCCCATGATTGCTAATTCAAAGTGTTTAAGGAAGTTTCGGTCCCCCTTCCTATGGGTCACATCCACATCAAATCCATTACGCGAGATGCTTCGTTTGCATTGGATGCAGGAAATCTGAATGGACAGTGGTGGATCGGAAGAAGAAGGGAAATGTCAAATATAAACCCCCCACCACTCTGGACAAGGTTTGATTCTTGTCGTTGTTAGTGCTATTATTGTTACATCTGGGCAAATGGCCAACCACATTGTTGGGTAGGTAATGTTCTTTGTTAAGTTATTTTTAAGCTGTTTTTGAAGCGGTGATTTATTTTTCGGTTCTTGTTTTCTTTTGTTGGGCTTTCTGGGGTTAAATTTTGCTTTTGAGCACTGTTGTAAAAGGGTATAGTCCCTTTCAAAAAACTATTTACCAATAATAATAATAAAAAAACACTTTGAAATTAAACTTTTACTTCAGAAAACTTATTTTACATCCAATAAGATCACCTCCTCCTTTAAAACCCTATTTACCAAGGGTAAAACCAAATCACTTGATTTGCACACCTTTGATATATTTCCCGAATATATCAAATGAGGTCCTAAAATCCTTTTTATATAAGGTGATCGGGTATGTCTCCTGACCCACCTTTTCAACCTAAAATGGTTGACACATATACATAGGTGAGTATATTTAATAAATATAAACATAAATGATTCACATTATTAAATACTTACCTATTGTATATTACCTAGGTATGAATATTTAACAATAGAATAGTATTTCATATTATTAAATATTTAACCTATATAATAGTGATGGACCCATATTAATTAATGGTTGGATAAACCACTTAATCATATGTTACAAAACTCCCCCTTAATGTTAAGTGGGATAACATATGCCAATAGATTACCCCTATGTTGTACACTACAAGATTTACAACCCTTAAACCATAAAGGTTTTAGGCTATCATATCGGGTGAAGGAATTATAACACCTTCATCATACTCAATTTACCTTTTGGTACAAAAGAATTTGGAATCCTAAAGATCATCCCATGATCAATGGCTAAGTATGATTTGTGAGTTTTATATGTCCTCACAGGTTTGCATAAAAGGTTATTGAACCCAAGTATTTAGGATCCTTTTACAACCAATGACCTCCTTAACAATATGTTTGTACTAGATGTTTACTAGTAAACTCAATAGCACTAAAGAGTTTACTGAAGACGCCTTTAAGATCTTTCTACACTTCTTTCTAAAAAAAAGTCAATGAGGTATACATGCCCGAAGGTCTTTTTACACTTTTCTAAAGGTATTTTACAAATGCCCAAAGGTATTTTTACAAAAACCAAGTTCCATTAGGAGGTGACATTTTCATGCACACTCCCCCTCAATGGAAACTCGACAATCCAAGATTTTCACGAAAGTGACAAAACTTTTCAAAGCACTCAGGGACTTTGTGAAGATGTCAAGCAACCTGCTCTTCAGTCAACATGAACTTGAGATTTATCTCATCACTTAGCTCCTTCTCATGGGTGAAGTGTATATGTATCTCAATGTGCTTCATCCTTTGATGTTGAATTGGATTTTTAATCAAGAGTAATACAACTCTGACCACCACATATAAGAGGAATAATTCCTTTAACTTCCATGTATATCTCTACCAACAGCCGTTGTAACCACATGGATTTTTTACTTCTTCCATTGTACTTCTCTGCCTCAGTAGAAGAAATGGAGACTATTGATTGCATTTTTGTTCCAAGTAATGGTTCCTACACCAAAAAAATTGAACACATATCTAGTATATTTTATAACACAACATCAGTATGGTTAGAATCACAAAATCCATATAAGATAACATTTTCATTCTTAGTATAATGCAACCCATAATTGATTGTTCCTTTAATATATCTAAAAATTTTTTTGCAAGATTCCAATGATCTCTAAAAAGGTTCTTGCATAAACCTTGAAGTAATTATTAATGTATAGGAAATATCTAATCTAGTTATAGTTAGATAAATCAAACTATCAACTAACAACATATATAAAATAGGATCAAACTTTTTCATATGCAGATTTAGGATCAATATTTATTCCAACTTCCATTGAAGTAGAAAATGGTTTACAATCAATCATAAGAAACTTTTTCAATACAATGGTTGCATATTGTGTTTTGAAAAATAACAATAGAATGAAATACAATCATACAAATAATATGATGTGAGAGACCTAACTCATTCATTTCAAATCGTTGCTTCAATTTCTCTTTAATCCTATGAATTAAATTAGAATTATCACCAATCATAAGAAAATCATCAACATATATACATATAATGATAATATGTGAGTCTTATTGCTTAATGAATATATCATTGTTAGAAGAAAAATTAACAAAACCTAATAGTTTAAATAAGGAAACAATTTTCACATACCAAGCTCTAAGAGATTTTTTAAACCATACAAGGATTTCTCAACTTACAAACATAGTTTTCTTTATCAGTTTCTTCAAATCCTTTAGGTTGAAACATGTAAAGTTATTCTTTTGAATTATAATTCAAAAAAGAATTTTTCTTATCCATTTGGTGGATTTCCCACCTAAATTGAGTGACAATTGCAAATAAGGCCTTAACAGTACTCATTTTAGCTACAAGGGCAAATGTCTCAACATAATCATTACCGGTTTTGAGTGAAACCTCTAAGCAACACGTCTAGCTTTATGTTTGTTAATACTACCATCAACAAATTATATTTTACTTTTTATATCCACCTAAACCCTATAATATTTCATGGCTCGGAGTTCATACAAGGTAATTAATGCATGGTACATATGATGGCTTTTGGTCATTTTCCTAAGGTTAATAGGATTTGAACTTTCTAACATAGATTGAGCCCAATTTAATTTCTTATCTAGGAAGATTAGAGTTTCAACAACATCTATAGCATCAAAACATCATCATGACCATTTACTAAATCAGAATCAAAACCATCATTTAGAAGCATTGAATGAAGTAACTTCAAGAGAAGAAGACAACACTAGATTATATCTAGAAATTTCATATAAGCTTTGATAATTAACATGTCCTAACCTTTCATGCCATAGTTTTGAATTATTCAAACTTTGAGAAATAAAACATGATGCAAAATATAAATCATCAAAAATATACAAACCATTTATTTGAATTCCTTCAGTTATTATATTATCATTATTATCCTTGATATACCAAGTATCTTTCAAAATTTGAATAGATTATGAGTTAATTGAGAACATGATAACATGTTATTTTTTAGCATAGGAAAAATAAAAATTATTCAACATACCATTATCAAATTTTACTTTTCCTTTCTCTATTGCTTCTAAAGATGAGTTATCACCAAGATACACATGTTCATTGATTTTCACAACATCAAATAACGAATTTGAAACACTAGTTATATGATTTGAAGCACTGAATCTAGAATCCATTTAGAATTAGAGGAAGAATACAACGCAACATATAATGCAACAGTTTTAGGAATATCATTAGAGCTATCCTTTTTCCTTAAATTGTACTTAGAATAAACAATTTATTTTTTAGTTTTATGGATAGGTTTCTTAGTTTTGTAATCTTATTTTTATGTCCAAATTTACCACATTTATGACATTTACCACTAAATCTAACACTCAATTGATAAAAAAAAAAACTTTTCTTATCAATAAAAGAAGATTTAGATCTAAATTTTTTATCTGAGAAGGGCTTGTGAGATTTGAACTTTGAATTTTGAGAAAGAAGTGTCTGAGAGGCATTCTCCTTAGATTTAAAGTTCATCATCACTTACTCTTCCTATATCAGAAGTGAACTCAAGGTATTTAAATCAAGTAGATCATTTTTGTTCTGATATTTAGAGTTCAAGATAGAAATAAAATTCCTAAATCTTTCATGTATATTTAACTGAACAATAAAGTAGATTAATTTGTCACTAATTAAATCACAATTGCATCCATCTAATTGTGCTTTAATATTTTTAATTTTGGCTAAGAAATTAACTATTTTTCATCTCCTTTCATAAGAGTTGTAATCAATTCTAAAACTAATTTAATAATTTTAGATAAACGCGTATCTTCATGCATGGATTCTAGTTATGTCCATGCCTATTTCAAATGTTCGATATTACTGTGTAGAAGGTATCATCGTTCACAATGCGCAAAATCATGGAAAGAGCCTCCTGCATCCGTTGGGAGAATGCATTCATATTATCTATAGTTTGCTTAATGAATGGTGGGAGAAACTCAGAGCCAAAAATAATTGTCCAGATTCTCCTCACCATAAGTTCTGATTTGACCATGATCTTCCAAATGTTGTAGTTGGTTCCATTCAGGACTTGGGTTTTGTCAAGATAAGAAATAGTTGGACGTCATTGTTTTCTTGAACCTGTATAACACACCCCATTATAATATACAATGTACCACAGAGTTAGATACACATTTATAAAAAAATAACACTTTTAATAGAAACAAATCTAAATTTTATATATCTACATAAACTATTTAATCATAACTAATTTTGTCATTATAATGCATATTAATTAACCTCCCATGATCAAAATAATAACCCGCAATATAAAGGGATTTGCATTATACCCCAGACTTATATAAAAAAATTCCAACCATATAGAAGTGAAGAAGAAACCCCTAAGAATGCAAACCAACTTCAAATTTATGAAAAAAATAATGTAGACCAATATCCGGTTAGCTTAAATTTTACGTCTAAATTACTGTCATACTACCTTATGTTTGGTCTATCGTGACGATTATTTGACCGTCAAATTTAATGGAGTCAAAACTTGTTGTTTATTTCCAGAATGTAAAATTCCATAATTTCTTCTTTTGTATAATATTAGGGAGGTTATATTTTAATACATTATATTAACCTATTATAATTTATAATGTAAAAATATATTCACTTTTTAAAAAAGAGGTATATAGTTTATATAATGTAAATAAAAAACAACATATAGTCTATAAAAAATTATAAACTATAGTATATATAATTTAAAAAAATAAACACATATAACCCTTATTATGGGGGCCCTCATGAAAAAAATATTTAAAACATTTACCAGGCCATGTAATTTTAAATTCTACATAAACCTTAGAATTTATAGAGGAGACAACATTTTTCACACTTCCAATGGAAAAAATTCAAATCCTATTTTGATGGAGCTTTGTCTCCTCCTTCATTTACCATTGACAAAATTCAACCTGCACATATTAAAACTATAGAAAAAAATATTTCAAATATTTTACCCTTACCTGTACACAAGTTTTCATGGAAGGTAAGAAGTTTCCAAATTTTCCACTTGTGAATTCACCTTGATTCTTCACAAAGCAAAAATTTTAGATTGCACTTATTTTAAATACCCTTCCGGGTTGGTTAAAAAAACTCGTACAAATTAAATAAATAAAATACAAAACATTTGATCTTAATTTATCTAATTTACCCTTTTCAGGATGGTTGAAAAACCACATACAAATTAAATAAATAAAATACAAAATATTTGATCTTAATTTATTTAATTTACCTTTCCAGGTTGGTTGAAAAAACCAGTACAAATTAAATAAATAAAATACAAAATATTTGATCTTAATTTATTTAATTTATCTTTCCGGGTTGGTTGAAAAAACATACAAATTAAATAAATAAAATACAAAACATTTGATCTTAATTTATTTAATTTACCTTGCTTTGATACCATGTTAGAATTTGAGGATTCTAATAAATACGGATTTAATCAACTTACATATTATATAATGTTACGATAAATATTTAAATAAACATTACATCATAACATAAGTAAATAAAGAAATACTTACATGAAATAAATAACACAGGTGACACAGTATTTATAGTGGAAAACCCCATAAGGTAAAAACCGCTTTGAAAATAACTTTTACTTCAGAGAACTTATTTTACATCCAATAAGATCACCTCCTCCTTTAAAACCCTATTTACCAAGGGTAAAACTAAATCACTTGATTTGTACACCTTTGATATATTTCTCGAATATATCAAATGAGGACCTAAAGTCCTTTTTATATAAGGTGATCGGGTATGTCTCCCGACCCACCTTTTCAACCTAAAATGGTTAACACATATACCTAGGTGAGTGTATTTAATAAATATAAACATAAATGATTCACATTATTAAATACTTACCTAATGTATATTACCTAGGTATGAATATTTAATAATAAAAAAGTATTTCATATTATTAAATATTTTGAAAGAGGGTTTAAAACCCACAAGTGAGGATCATGAGGGATGACATGCACATCAACGAACATGCGAATGACAGCGTGAAGAGATCTTGAGAGGAGCGAGCATCAACCGAATGTGCATGAAAAGATTTGAAACATGGGCAAAACCTAGTTAAGCCATAAAAATCTCCTCTATCTCATAGATCAAATGGGGTGTACATATAGGAGGTGTTGAGTAACCCCAGTGTTGCAATCATGACAACTCGAGTAGAGAGGGGGAGTTACATTCCCATAATAGAAGTGTAACTCCCAATGACGCATATGATTCGACACACTAATGTGTTGATGCATGCGATGCGTAAGGGAATCTCATAATGACCCCTAAATGACACATGGACCTATAATCTCACCTAAGTGAGATGACTCACCTAATGATGTGGAAAATAACACACACCAACACCCCCTTCATCGTAACTTAGGATGAGGTAGAAATTTAGAAATGAGAAATGGGTCCTAGCACAAAGCTTGATGAGGTACCCATGTACAAGAAAAATATCCCAAGCAGTGAAGAAAAACCCAGTGGGAAAAACATCCACCACAAGAGAAAAACACGCTCTCTAATCTAAGAAAAGATTCCAAATATGGGTCTCGGCCATAGACGAGCTTGAAAGGGTACCCATGTACAAAGAGACAATCTCTCGAAAAGAAGAAGAGAGAAGATGAGGGAGATGAGAGGAATGCAAAAGATGCCATGGACGGATCTGAACTCTGTAGCTCTAAGAAGTCTCCCAGAAGAATGTCGATGACGAGATCCTCTGCCTCTGGACTGAAGAAGAGCCACCCACAACAAACTATGTGCCTACCCTTAGGAAGGACAGAAATGATGTGTTGGAAGTCTGCCCACTCCACAAAGGAAACTGAAGGCAGCAACACGAAGAACTTTGAGTCTGGTGCACAGAAGTGTGACATAGGTCTAGCGAGTGAGTGCCAAGGAACCAAAGGTAATGCCACGTGTGTAGAACTGTCAGAGTGAAAAAGAGGAACACCCGTAGAAAGGATTTCCAAGTGATGTGAAGGGAATAAAACATCCTCCACAACAGAAAAGGGATCCACAGCTGAGGGTGGATCAATGAAGGTCTCTGGAAATGTGGAAGTGACATGATTCCCGAAAGGGGCACTCCCAATAATAGAGATGATGAACTCCTCTAAAACACCTGTAGATGGATGAGGGACCTGTAGTGCATCACAAGTAGACTCTGTGAAAAGACAACTAAGGTCGATGCAGATACTCATCCCAATGAGGGGGTTCAACAAATAGAAAAGTGGTGTCGGATAGGTATGAGTCATCTAATGAAGGTAGAGGAGTGAATGGGGGCCTCATAGACTAGAAGTGGAAAGGAGGCTAGTGTAATGATAGTGTGAGGCGAGTATAAGACTACTCGATATCGATGAGATGTGGGATGTGGCAACACTCTCTGAAATAGTGAGAGAAAGAGGAGTAGATTCCTCTGTAGTACTCTCGACATCAAAACTGGGTGCACAATCCTTGTCATTAGAAGTAGAACTAAATGAGTCAAGATATCGGTGGAAATGCCATCACATAGAGAAATGGAGGAGACAACTGAATCAACAACAATAACAATGGCAGCAGTATGTGAAGGGTCTCCATAGAGGGACTGAAGAATGCTCCAGACATAGTGAGGTGGATCTGAGTCTGCCACATGATACTAGAAAGAACGAGTGACATGCATCATCATGTGACCATAGATGTGGTCGCAAGTGTCAAGGAATTCCTCTAGATGACGATGATCAATGGGTGTAGGAACTGGCCCAAGCAAGAAGGGTAAAAGACCCTCATGGGCGAAGTAACGTTCCATGGAAGCATACCAAGCTGAATAGTTCCCTCTCCCAGTGAGAAGTGGCAGAGGCTATAAGGAAATCCTATGATGCTCAAGTCTGGAAAGATCACTCTCCATCGGGAAAAATGTAAGATACAAGGTGCAAAGCAAGACGTCGGACTCGGCAGAGATAATGCATCGTGTGCGAAAACCCAAGAGTATAAACAACCCCGCAGAATGCGGCACTTTATAAAGTTATTACATTTACAAAACTAGAAATGCCATCACGTAATGTGTGGAAAATCGTGCAAATTTTACTAAAGAAGCGCTAAAAAATGAGTAGTGAGTCAAAAGTTATAGCATTAAAACGATTCCCGCAACTGATGGAAAATTACACTAATCTGCAAATGCATTAAAAAAGTACACGAGATAGGTGCAAAGGGTATCGTGTGGGTACTTGTTTGAAACGGCATGGAATTTTAAGTAGGGTTTTTTACGCGAGAGGGATTAGCCTCATGCCAACCCCGGACCTCACCCTCCATCTTTGACATGCGTAGGAAGGTTGATTAATCAAGCCAAAAACAACCTAGAAAATTTAATTACATGCCATAATGAATGTTTTAATTATTTTTAACACCTTAAAACATTAAAAAAAGGTGGACGAGGGGGCCCGAATTGAAAAGCCAATCTGTAGCGAGCTATTGAGTGTGGAGGGCTAAGATGGAACGACCACGTGGAAATCTAGGCGAGTGGCTGCGCAGATTTTGTGTGTTGGTAACACTAGCAGTTCATTACTGCAGGAGTAACCACCAACTGCAATACAAGGTCCACGTGTGCATAGGGACTAACATTGATGCAAGTTAGATTCTTGCGTAGGTACATTATAACGTTTTTGCAGAGAGGGAGCCATTTGAACGTGGATACGTCCCAAAACAAGTGCCAAAACATGGGTCTTGCTTGGTTGGCAAGATGCCTGGGAGGAAAGATCAACGTGCAAAAAAACTGTAACCTCAGGCAATACAACGGTTGAGCAAGCTATTCCAGCCAAGGAAGAGATCGTCCCCTGAGAGAGACACACAACACAAGACTCGGTAGAGTAGGATAGTTCCAACAATGAACTCACGAACCAGGAGAGTGAAGGAAGCTCCAATGATGCATAGACACAACCATGATTAATGAGCATAGTAATGCAAATAATCACGAATGGAGAAGTCCCGAGTTATATAAAATGTGGAAGGGTCAACAAGATCCAACAATGTAGGGGCAAATGGAAGAACCAGCCAAGGCAGAGCGAAAATGTAACTAGGTGAAGAATGCACAAATTGAGCAGCAGAGGGGTCATGTTAGGTAGAGCCGTGAGTCAAAGATTCAAAGCAAAAAGACCAAACATGAATACCAAATGCAGACCGAGTCGTAACAGGTAGAAGAGGGAGTCAATGCACGAGTTGGTAGTTGAGCTCGGTTCCCAGCTCGAAGGGCTGAGGCTGAGTTGGGCTCAAAACCAACTCCACAAACCCTTAAAAATGCACTATAAACTCGATTTAAACCTTGAACTACAACGAAAGCTACACGAGTTACAAGTAAATGCCGAGAGAACTTTTAAACCCACAAAAATGAACAACCGAACTACCCGAACAAGGAGGTATGAAGCCCAAAATCAATGCAAGTAAAGCACACAACGGAATAACCATTACGACACACGCATGAGAATATGAATATCATGCCGGAAGCCAGAAAACACACGAGCAACACCGAAGAGTGCATGGATCCACAAGATCCGCTCTGATACAATGAAAGAGGGTTTAAAACCCGCAAGCGATGATCACGAGGGATGATGTGCACATCAATGGACGTGCGCAAATGGCAGCATGAAGAGATATCGAGAGGAGCGAGCATTAACCGAATGTGCATGTAAAGATTTGAAACATGGGTAGAACCTGGTTAAGCCATAAAACTCTCCTCTATCTCATATATCAAATGGGGTGTACATATAGGAGGTGTTGAGTAACCCCCAATGTTGCAATCATGACAACTCGAGTAGAGAGGGGGAGTTACATTCCTAAAATAGAAGTGTAACTCCTAATGATGCATATGATGCTCGACATCTTTGATGCACGTAGCGTGCTAATGCACTAATGCATAAGGGAATCTCATAATGACCCCAAAATGACACATGGACCTATGATCTCACCTAAGTGAGATGACTCACCTAATGATGTGGAAAATAACACACACCAACATATTTAATCTATATAATAGTGATGGACCCATATTAATTAAGGGTTGGCCATACCACTTAATTATTATGTTCCAACGATTTGCATTCAAGGGCTGAATTGGTGTTCGGCTTGGAGATTAGTGTCTTCGTCAGTGAGTGAGTGATCACACATTGCAAACACTATTTTATTTCAGCTGGATTTGGATAGTAGATCCAAGAAGTCTCTTTTTGGTGGATGTATCCCACACTAGGTGAACCACAATATATATGGTGTTATATGCATTTGATTTTTGTGTGTGCTCTCATTTTATTTTCATATTTGAATATCTTGTTAAGTGTGGAAAAAATTAATAAGTTGGAGAAAAAGTATAAAATTTTTTGAATATTGATTCACCCACCCTCTCAGTATTCTCATGGTTCTAACAATTGGTATTACAGCGGGTTCCTTCTATGTAGGTTGACAACTAGAAGGTAGATCAGAAAGAATGATGAAATCTCAAAAAGGATTCTCCATAAACAAATCTCTATTGTTCGATGGATAAAACTATGCCTTTTGGAGCATAAGGATGCAGACCTATTTGAATTCTCTTGGACATGATATTTGGCATTTAGTTGAGAATGGATATACAACACCAACAACTCCACCCAACGAGATCATTTTAGTAAGAGAGCATGTGAAAATAATGCTAAAGCTATGAATGTTGTTTTGTGTGGCATAGCAGATTTGGATTTTTAAAGATTATGCTTTACAAATCTGCTAAGGAGATGTGGGTTAAACTCAATAGTTTATATGAAGAAGATTCAAAAGTAAATATGGAAAATATTTAGACACACAGAAGAAAGTTTGAAAGTCTAAAGATGAAGGAGGAATAGAACATTGTAGCATATCTACTCCATGTGGATGAGACTAAAAACATAATCAGAGGCTTGGGTAAAGAGATAGAAGATCCAGTAATAGTACAAAAGGTATTAAGATCTTTACTTCCTAGATTTGATGCTAAAGTTTTAGCTATTCAAGAACTTAAGGATTTAGATAAAATGAAATGGATGAGTTACATGGAATACTCATGGCTTATGAGATGAGAACATAACTAGATAATCCAGGGAAAAGAGAATCTTCTTTCAAATATTTGAAAGGAAAGGAGAAGAAGGTTGCATCGGATGATGAATCTGATGAGGAAGAAGAATCCCTATTCGTGAAAAATCTGAAAAGAGGCTCTGACAAGTATAAATGTAAAGTTCCTTTTAAATGTTTTAATTATGGTGAGATTGGATATTTTTAGCTAAGTGTCCACATGACAAAAGCAAGAGTGATGATGAAGATCCTGTCAAAGAAAAGAAAGGGAAGCATTTCTATAAAAAGAATTTCAAGCAAGGGAAGTTTGAAAAGAAGAAGAACTGGAACTGAAACAAGAAGATTTTATGCGCCAGAGAAGATGATAGGTCAAAGGAATCAAAGGGTGATGTTGAAGAACTTTGTTTATGGCCCTTGAAGATGGAGAAGGGAAAGCTAGACATGTAATTGATAAAGAAGGTGAGGTAAATTTGGAAGAAGAACTCATCTATGTGTTGGGTGAGATTAAGAGACTCAAAAAGAAGACCATGAAGCAAAAAAATGTAACTTCAAGAGTATGAAGAAACAAATAAAAATTTGCATGCCATCGAATAATGTGAGAAGACAGTTATTGATCTAAAGACCCAAATTGAAGAGGCAAATAAAATAGAAGAAGTATTAGATCCCAACTAAAGGAAAAAGAAAACGAGGTTGAGAGATTAGAATAAGAAATTATCTCATTGAGACAAGATGTTGAAAATTTGAACAAGAGACTCAAGTTTGAAAAGATTTCTAAGGTGTTGAGCAACATTTGAGTAAATAGAGACCGAAATCAGCCAAAGGTGGTCTTACACTCAATGAAGCAGAAAAGAAAGATACTAAAGAACCGGTAAAAAAGGCAAGCTATGCAAATGTCCTAAAGGGATCCAATGATGGAGAAAACAAAAAGAAATAAGAATATCATGCTCCGTAGAATAATAAAAAAGAAGATATCAAGTGGAAGAAGGTGCCAATAAGAAGTTTCAAAAGTTCATCTTATCAAATCCCTACATGACCAGGTATTATTTTCATGGTTATTATTTTCATGTCACAATTTTGGTCATAAGATGATGGACTGTAGATCGAGGTTTTAGAGTTGGAATCAAAACTTTCATGCTAGAAACTACAATTCTTTTGTTGCATTATCAAATTTGAATGAGCATGAGATTAGATGTTATGAATGCAACCAAGTTGGCCACATAGCAAGATTTTACAGGAGTAAGATTATAGAAATGCCAAAGAAAAAGAAAGAGGGAAATCAGATCATACAGAAAGCCAACGATAAGAAAGTGTGGCAAAAGATAAAGGAGGAAGAAAACAAAAAATCTATGTTGGTGCAAATGGAACTCCATGCTCAAGATGAAGAACACCCTTGTTACATTGATAGTGGATGTTCCAGCGATATGATGGGTGAAAAAATTAAGTTCTAGAAGCTAAAATAGGCTAATTGAGGTACAGTAAATTTTGGAGATAATACTATAGCCAAGATTATAGGAAGAGGTAACATAAAATTGAATGGTCAAGCTAAAGTTGAATTTTTTTATTTGTGGAATAAATGAAACATAATCTTTTTAGTTTCATTCAAATGTGTGATCAAGGTTATACACTCACGTTTTATGTTGAGGGTTGTGAAATTATAAAGAAAGATACATGTAAATGGGTTGTAGATGTAAATAGAACAAGGAACAACATGTACATGTTGAGTAATGTGAAGGGAAAAAAAGTTGCATGAGTAAGATTGATGAAATCTTGTTATGGCACAAGAGATTGGGTCACATTAATTTTGACAACATGGTGAAAATTATCTTGAAACAAACAAAGTGAGATATTTACCCAAGATCACAAAACCGTAACGTACTATCTCTGTAGACAATGTCGACATGGGAAGAAGACAAGGGTTGGATTTAGGAAAAGGGAGTAATCTACAACAAAGCCATTAGATCTAATTCATACTAACCTCTGTGGACCAACAAGAACACAAAGCTTGTAAGGTTATTATGATTTTATGTTATTGATTGATGACTTTACTAGAATGACATGGGTTGAATTTCTAAAGGAAAAATCGAAGCTTTTGATCAATTCAAAAATTTAAATCTTTGATTGAGAATGAGAAAAACTCTAGGATCAAGTGTTTGAGATTAGGGAGAGGAGGGTATTTTATTTCTAATGAGTTTTATGAGTTTTATGAAGATCATGGAATCAAAATAAAGTTTTCTGCAGTAAGAACACCACAACAAAATGGTGTAGATGAATAAAAAAATAGAACATTGCAAGAAATGGAAAGAACCACGTTGAATTATTCCAAGTTATATGATGATTTTTGGAAAGAGGCAGTGTACACAATGGTGTATATTCTAAATAGAGCACATATTTGAGTAAACACAGAAAAGACACCATACGAGCTATGGAAGGGAATACCAGCTTCCATGAAACACTTCAAAGTGTTCGAAAGTAAGTTCTACATTAAAAGAGATGATGAAGATGAGCTCGGAAAATTTTATTCCAGAGAAGATGAGGGCATATTCCTTGGTTATTCATCGAGAAGAAAGGCTTACATGTGCTATAATAAGAGACTACATAAATTAGTGGAAAGTATAAATGTGAAATTTGATGACTGGAAGCTGAAGAAAAAAATAGGACACTCAGTGGTGCAGAAAGAGGATGAAGAAATCAAATCTGAGAAAGAGTGTAGTCATGTTTTTCATGTGCCTTCTTTCTACCCAAAGCATGTCATCCTATCACCCAATGTGTAATGGAGGATGTGTTGTACAAATAGAAACATAAGCATTCACTGAAAAACAAAAAATAAAGATAAATGATCCATGCACAAATGCATCATAAATGGGAATGAACATTGTAAATAAGTATAATGAACTAGATTTGACCCATAATAGCATGAATAACACAAGGTTTTACACTCATGAACATGAATAACTAGAATCATACACCATATATTGATCTATAAACATTTATAGTATCCTCATTACATAATAAGGGTCATACAAATCAAATACATCAAGGAATATTATCTTAAACCCTACAAAATACTACTATAAGATAGAGTTCTTAGCTATTCTACCTATTATAACCCTTGTTTAGACCCAAAACTTATTCCTAATATGCTTAAAAACCTTCTTGCAAGAATTTCTGTAGCACCTTGTTACTACTCAACCTCTCTACCTCTCCTAGAATTCTTGTAGCACTTCTTTGCCTCCTTCATCTCTCTTATTTCAGACCCAAGCACTCCTTTAAATAGAATCTGATGCACCACCATAGTTTCCTTCATGAATAGATCACATGCCAAGTGAAAGTGTGGTCCTCCATGGTCGAATGCCTATGCCAACTTGAAAAGACCTCCACTACCTGTAATGATCATCCTGGAATATTCCCTATGTGGAATATTATTTTCTTGACCTCCAAGGCTCCAGGCTGACACCTTATCCATTCATCATGCCTACTTAGGATTTTCACATGTTTTTCCTGTGATAACTTCTTAAAAATGTGGCTAAGTCCCCAAACCTCCCTTCTTCCACGTGTCAACCTCTTCTCTTGTATTCCTTTCCCTTGCGCACTTTTTCCTGAGCGCCTTCCTTCTTTACTACCTCCCACATGCGCTAACCTTTACCTTGAGACTTAGTCAATTTAGGGCCCAAATTACCCCATGTCCATCCCAGGAAACACTATGCTCTCCACCAAAGAATAAAGAATAGGGGAAATGAAAGAATATGCCAATGAATAAAGAATGGAAGAATGGAAGAATTTTGCTACTACTGCATGAGGAGTGGGAAATATTTCTTCATAGATACTTCAATTTTATCCCAAGCATTTCCTCACTCTGTTCATGTTGAAACAAGTCACCCACCAACACACTAGCCTCGTCAAAACTTAGTTCATCCCCCTTAGCCTTTAGCGTGTCTTCAATGTTTTCCATTTCTTGCTAAGGTCACCCAGCATGTCCATCCATCCATTGTGAGTGACTTGGGGGTACAACTCCTTAAGTTTATTTTTAATCAAAACCCTTAAGGTCTCAATGCCTCTGATTTATTCTCAACCTCTTCCAAAATCATATCTCACTCTACCCTATTGCCCTTATTTTTCTCTTGAAATTATTTCAAATCTGCTTCATGGCTGGAAACTAATATGCTTGCTACTCTATCTCTATCACCATAGTTGTCATACACAACTTCTTCCATTTGTGTTGAGGTCTTTACTAAGGTAAAGAGCTCAGAGTAATGAGTTAGTATTTCCCCAATTTTCAACTTCTCCTCTTTTTCTAGTGCGTCATCACTTCTTTACTGAATTCAATTCAAGTGGATGCCTCTCCATGGTGAGTATGTGCGTTAAGTCTTCCAAGCAGTGTAAGGTCAGACTCGTACTTCTATTCAGAAGGGGCTAGTCTGGGTGCTTCAAGATAATGGCATCTAAAATGGCCTCTATCTTCTTGTAACTTCACAAACCTTTTCCTTTTCATCCCTCAGCTCATGCCTTAATTGCGCATTCACCAATTCCTTCTGCTTTATATCTCTATCCCTCTCAATGATTTCCTCATTCTTTTCTCCAGCTCCTCCTCCAAGACTTTTATCCTATCATTCCTACCTAAAATTTTTTTCTTCCACTTCCACTGAGATACTTTTTTAATGCATTGTAAACTTTTCATCGACATCTCTATTAGGTATTACAAGAGGTTCATCCCTTAAAGTATTGGTGTCTCCATTATTACATCTTTATTAACCTTGAACTCGGGCTCATCAAAGTGGGACTCAAAATCCCAAGATAACATTTTCCTTATGCATGGGTATGCACTCTCTTCATCAAAATAAGACCAAGAAAGGAGTTGGTTGTGGGCACTTGTTCTTTGAAAATGCATGCATGCACAATACCTTGTTTGGATCATTATTGTAAGTCATGGTGTGTTCCTACATTATTACCATGCCCTTTCCACCTATGTGTGCTGCCTTGGGGAAACTAACTGCTAAGCTGGGGTCTCCGCCCATACTTCCATACTCTTCCTTGTACTTTGTGCTCTCCTCAGTTTCTTTCATCACTTCATCGGTTGTGCTCCACCTCTTGATCCACTATATTTCATATAATTCCCTCCACCTCCTTCTCATCTGTATCATCTATTTGTTCTTGGTCAGGGGTCGAGGTATTCTTGACCATGCATATATTCTTCCTCACTTCCTCCTTTGTGATGGGTACCTTCTTCATACTCATTTCCCTCTTCATCCCTTTCTTCACCAGACTCGTGTACATTGTACATAGGAGGATTATGAGATTCCTTCTGCTCTTCATTGTCTCCATTTTCCTCCTCAGAATCATCACCCTTTATGCTTACTGTCTCTCAAGTTAATTCTGAGCCTTACGACACTTTCTTCTTCTTATTTACTGGTGAATCTTCCAATATAGGGGAATATTCTCTCACATGTGACTTCTCCTTCTTCTACATAGGTGACTTATTTTGGAAAACATAAGTGTTTGTGCCCACGCGCCTAACTCCTATACCCCTACATTCTTTACTGTATGTGCACTTGGCACCTTCTCTACTAGAATCTCCTCTTGTTCTCTCTTCTTTATTACCACTTTCTTCTTTCTCCCAACAAGGTCCTTTGGGATTGATACATCATCCTCAACGTAAGTGCCCTTCTCAAACTTGGGCCTTAGCCACACATACACCCTTGTTGCCATCCTACCAACAATAGGAAATGTCACCAGTTTTAACATGTGCACATCATGAGATATGTACTTCTCTACATATGCATGCACTTCTTAGGATACACCGGTGTCCACGCATCTTTTCATAGTGATCTTGATCTACAACACTTAGATCAAATCTAAGTTTCTTCACCTCCTTAACCTGGTTACCATGCCTTGAAAATATTACACTATGAAGGAGAAGGGAAATTTACACCAAGGACCCTTGGTGCCATCTATCAAGGTAAACCTACCAATACAAAGTGTTGGTATATGGTGAATTCAACTTCTCCATCCACTAGTGAAGGAATTTCTCAGGTATCCTCCATTCTACCCCAAATGCATCATGCATCCATTTATACCATTTCTCCAAGTGTGCCTTATGAGTGGTCATCATGGTGTCACAAGTATATGCCTTCAAATATCTTTGTGGGGGAGGGGTCCTCATTCTAGGTATTCCCAAACAAACTTATCGGCCCATCGAGCACTCCAATTTCTAAAAAGACAATGGTGAGAAGGATGTTACCAAACATAATATTTTTCCCATGTCACGTGACATCTATGATATCCTCTATAATAAAATAAAAGGTTGTAGATGGTTCCTTCTGAGATCTTGTGACAAAACATTCAACCAACTCTTGTTTATTTGTGTCCATCTCTCCTACCCATTTAGTTTTTTAACCAAGTGACCATCCTCATGATAGGGTCAATTATTACAAAGATATCAAAGTAATGTGAACCCTTCTTGTAATCATATGCTTTAACTATTTTCTTGATGGCTTCCTTGTCACATAAGTCATCATCTAACAAATCTCCCTCACAGATAAGGTAGTGAACTTGGAAATCAAATGAGGGGTTATGTGCATTCTTCATCCTAGAAGTAAAAGTGATCCTCATGCATGTGTGACATTAACCATTGGTATAGTCACTCGGGTTTTCCAAAATAGGGCAACTTGTAGAGTTGTAGGAGCCCAACATTTTCCATCTTAACCTTTACTTCATCATCATAAATGGGCTTCCCATCTGGTGTCCTCTTTTCTATAGGGGAACCAACTCCAATGCCATCTCCTTTTCCATGGTGCTCGTTTGATGGTTATAATCACTCACACCATATTTTGTATATGAGACACCCACTCTTTCCTAATAACACACCATTTGGGTACTACATCTCTACGTGTACCATTCTTCATTGAAACTTTTTGATATGGTGGGTTTCACTTTTCCCTTTCCTTTTCCCTTCTTTGGTGAAACATTAGATCCTTTCCTTGGTGCCATTTTTCCTTGTCGGGTTCTCGTAAATTCTTCTTTCCTTCTTTCTCAAACTCTTCTCAATCCCTTGGCTTTACTCCTCTATGAAAACTCCTTCAAATCATGTGCCCTAGCTCTATAAACCCTAACCTATAAATTGTTCCTTCCATAAGAAAGATGACATCAGCACCCATGGGAATCCTCTAACCAAACTTCTTCACTCACGCCCATGTACTCCCTTTCCACTCTAGTTCGTAGATCAAACTCGTTGAATCTTCCACTACACACAAATCTCCACAAATATTTCTTCACAAGGATGCCCTAGTTCAAAGAGCTCTTCAACAAAAATGCAAGGTAAAAGAATAACTCACCCCAACCTTCTATTTATTTTTTTTGCTTTTCCCACACAAACTCTGATGTCACCTACCAACGTATGAACACATTAAAGTTGGATTTTTCCAATGACATCCTTCCACGTGTTTTACCCAACACTTTCCCTCCGCACGTAAAACTACATGTAAAAAATTTTTGCAACCTTCTAGCGTGCAAGACTTATTTGACAACAAACTATCTCACGTGCACTCCCCATGCCAAAGTATGTCAACCTCTATGCATCCTTTACCAAGTTCTTTCCTTCTCCTACCTCATGTTGCTCCTATTTTTCTACCCTTGTATGTGGTTTTATCAAATCCTTTTGACACCAATATTCTCTCATGATCACCTCTGCTATGCACATTTTTCCCACACACTTTTGACTTTACAACCTGGGATACCACTACTTCAACATTTCTCTACATGCACTTTCTCCAACTCTTACCACATTTCTCTTGAACTTCACCTTTATGTTCCACCCCACACTAAAAAGATGCGTGGTCCTCTGCACATAAAAAATTTATGATGTAATTAGCCACCTTGCACACAACGTGCCCAAAACAAACCAAAAAGGAACAAAGCAACGAGAAAGGAAACATAAAGAAAGGAAACTGCATTAAAGGAAATCCTAGCTAACTGAAAATATTTCCTTATTTACAAACACAAAGAAGACTTATTTATAGTAGGGCTTCAACCTACTCCCATTGAAATAACTCTAGAAACCATGTTCCATCCAACACTTGTAACTGGAAAATGCTTGAATCAAGTATATAGGATACAATATATGGGCCCAACCAATGGACTTTGAATTTCTAGGATGGGCATGAAAACTTGGAATCATACAAGAGAACCATCTACCCAACCTCAAACTACTTATTCTTGATGTGTCTATCATGCCATGCCTTGTACCTAGCTTTCTTTCTATTTTTTGACTCCAATGAGCAATGGCTCACCTCTCATCCAATTGCATTAACTTATCAATCCTTTCCTCAAGCACTTTTTCATCAACTAAACCTCTGTGCATGCACTATACACAAGTGATGGTAACATGAATTCAATAGGTAACACAACCTCCATGCCAAACACCAATTGAAAAGGTGTGGCCTTGTTTAATCTCTTATAAGTAGTCTGATATGACCATAACATGAACATAAACTTTATCATCCCAATCCTTTCTTCCCACATCACAAATCTTGGTCAATGTGTGACTCAAAATTTTGTTAAAAGCTTCCATTGTCCCATTAGCTTGTGGGTGATAAGGGGTAGTCTTGTGATGGGCCACCATGAATTCTACCAATAAAATTCTAACTGTCTCATTTAAGAAATGAGTACCCCTATCACTTGTTAAACTCAGTGAGCATCCATACTGTTGATTATATTCTCCCACAAGAATCTAGTTGTTGTTTGTCATTGCCATGAAATATTTTGTAGGCACCACTTCTGCCCACCTTGTAAGGTAGTCTATGCATGTAATGATATAGTATAACATATCCTTCACGTAGCTAGAGAAATAGGGCCCATGAAGTCAATTTCCCATTTCTCAAATGGTTCTACACTATCAATCGGCCTTAATGGCATTTCATCTCTTTTCCCTGGTTTACCAAGTGCTGGAAATGGTCACAGCCTTGCAATACTCGATACAATCCTTGTAAACCATTTCCCACCAAAGGCCATCTAGAAGGATCTTGTGCATGGTCGCATTCCTGCATAGTGTCCTCTGTAATTCCACCATGAGCCTCTTCCATGATTACAATGTGCTCATGTTCTAGTACACACCAACACAAAACCTCATCATGACCTAGCTTGTATAAGTCTCCACCAATTAACATATATAGGGTGTGATGCGTATGGCTAACTACTTCCTTTCCAACACTTTCATCCCTTTTAGCACCACACCCATTCATAGGAACAAAGCAATATCTTCTAAGTGAGGGCACGTGTTGCAATCTAAACAAATGTGCATCTAGAATTGTATCCTCAATGCTCTGCACGTCCTCACCTAAAGTAATCCTTGACAAATGATCAAGTCCCAAATTAATTTTTCCTAGTTTCACCACAACCTATAAACTCAAACTCCTTGAAATAATAGTATCCAATGACATATGTGCCCTTGCAAAATGGGCTTTTTCACCAAGTACTTCAATGCCATATGGTCTGTGTAGAAAATAAAAGGAGTTTCTAGTAAATACCTAAACTTGTGTGCAACACATAGATCATTGATAATGCCTCACACTTTGTGGTGGTATAATTTATTCTACTAGAGTAAGCTTCTACTAGAAAAGCACAAGGGATGATCAACAATCCCCTCTCCAGGTTGTGCTAAGACTGCTCCAATTTCCATACCCAAAGCATCAACATGTACATGGAATGACTTATCCCAAGAAGGAAAGTGTAAGATGGGCATCGTAGTCAATCTATCCTTCAATGTGTTAAAATTTTTTTGTTGCGCCTCATCCTAATGAAATTTCCCTTTATGTGTCAACAACTCCTCCAACGGTGCAAAAATCTTGGCATAGACCCTTAATGAATTTATGGTAGTATCTATATGCCCTAGAAATCCACACATGATGCTTTGATTGGTAGGCTCCTCAACCCCAAAATAAAAACAATCTTGGCAGGATCTACCAATAAGCCCTCTTTGCATATGATATGACCTAATAAAGTGCCAAATGGAGTAGCAAAGACACACTTCTTGATGTTGAGGGAGATGCTTAGTTGTCTACACATCTTCAAACATCATCCTTAGATTGTCACAATGGTCTTTTACTAGTCCATAAACCATCCAAGTCATCTAGGTAGACTTGAAGGAACTTGTGAATGAATTCTTGAAAATCATGTACTACTATATGCGTGAGAACACAACAGGCACATTCTTCAGCCCAAAAGGCATAATGGTATAGGAAAATCTTCCCCACTCAGTTGTAAAAGTGGTCTTCTTTGATCTTCCTTGGAAATTCTAACTTGATGATATCCCAAGAATCCATTTATGAAAGAATAGATCTCGCCCATAACACCCTCCAAAATCTCCTCAGTGAATGGGTTGGGAAAGGATCAATGACACATACCACATTCAAATCCATGTAGTCAATGTAAATCCTTATTCTTCCATCCTTTTTAATATTGATGACCATCAGGCTTACCCACTCAAATTCTTCAATGACTTCTATTATCCTAGATGTTATCATCTTATCAATCTCTTCCTTCACCTTGATGTGCAAATTCAGATTCATCTTGTAAGGTCATTTCCGAATTGGGCGTGCACCCTCCTTCAACTTGATCCTCATTTCTCCTAGTGAGGGGTGAACTCCTTTAAGCTCATGGTACCCACATGGAACAAATCCTGAAAATCATGTAGAAGCTCAATAATCTTTGAGACCTCTTGGTCCATCCAATAGTCCCCAATAATAGCTTCTTTTGGTTTTCCACCTCTATACCAATGTTAACCTTTTTGGTATTTAATGGCTTGTGGTAGGTGCATGTGCTTTCTCATCTGCACTATCCATAACCTCACACGTACCCTTAGTATGGTTAACATCCAATTTTCCACCTCTTCATCATCTATTAAGTAGACCAACTTTCCTTTCTCTTTTTCTAGGAAGGTGCTCAAGTTGTACTTCCTCTGATTCTTCCTCCATGAAGTGTGCCCCCAACTCTGGTTCACCTAACAGCTCTAGAATCATGTCTTCCATGGACTCTATCTCCCAAAGTAAGGAACTTGACTACCTAGTAATGCCTCATTCATGATGGCTTAGTACTCCGATACTCAAATGTTTGGACAAGATCCACAGTCAACTCCTGCCAGTTTCCTTATCGATGTCACAGTTCTTGAATGAATATACCAATGTGCAGTGTGCACCCTTGTAGGGTGGAATAAAACTTGTGCACCCATAGGGAAGGGGTAAAGCTTCCATGCCTCCCATCCAAGTCTTCTCACATTCTTGAACATGTCTGAGGTGGATCCCTTCCATCATAGTCACAAATTTTAGTAGGCATTTCTCCAGAGAAACCTAATAGAGAGCGCAATCCTCACTTCATGCCACTCTAGAAGATTATCTCGATGTGTCACCCACCAACATGTGTTGTCGTGCAAGGTATAAGTCAACATATTTCTCCTTTCAATTTGATAGGTCCATTGAACTTCCATTTTCTAGAAAAACATTAGGTTTCCTTCCCAGTATAACTTGGTAATTGTTTTCCTCCTAGGCACCTAAGTGAGTGTGCCTGAAACCCAATGTTACAGTGCCTCTCAATTGTCTTCCCACTAGCTCATAGGTCCCATGCACCTAATTTTCACATGCCACACTAGTTGTATCACTTATAGATTGAGCATCTTCCCATTGAATGACACCTTCTCCTGATGGATGAACAACCTTAGGGTCTCTGATAGTGTGAACATAGATCCTATCCAGATCTTCTTCTCCCAAGGGCTAATATAGGGCGTTGAATTCCCATCTATTCAGTGGAAT
The DNA here is from genome assembly GCA_018340775.1 of Taxus wallichiana var. yunnanensis. NCBI lineage: Eukaryota > Viridiplantae > Streptophyta > Pinopsida > Cupressales > Taxaceae > Taxus > Taxus wallichiana. The sequence continues at coordinate 448,881,279 of CM031241.1, read as the reverse complement.
GATGATGCTCTCGTTTTTTCTTGAAACTTATGTACCCCTTATTGAAACTACAAGTCAACATTATTCTTATAACACCAAGGGGCCCAAGTAATGTTGGAAAGTTATCTGCCTCTGCAAGTGCTAAGACTTCAAAATCTCTAGTAAACTTTACCCCTTGAATTGTTATGGATGCATCCTTCAATACTCCGATGGGCATAGCCTTTTTCCTATTTTCCATATACAACACATTGAAGATGGCTATAATGGGGTCTTCCCATCGATTCCATGCATCTAAAGTGAGAACATTGACTTCCACACCTATGTCAATCAGGATGTTACTTAAGAGCCATCCATCCATATTGCATTCAATGTGATTTTTTCTTATAGTCAATACTGTGAGGAGGTAGATTAGCATGTAAGACCTACCTCTCGTGCTCCCTCCTCCAGTGCTTGGTACTTTGTCTCTCAACCATTCTCCTAATAGAGGGATGATATTCTCTTGGTGCAACATCTTACACACCTCCCTAACATCATCTATATCCATCTGAGGGACCTCAACACTTTTCTTTTTGCTCCAACTTCGTGATTTCTCCTTTAGACATTGAATTTCCCCTTGAAGGCTTTCTAATCACTTCCATGGTCTCTTGATATACCTCTTTTATGATGAGTTGGATCAGGATACTTCCCATGTAACACTTCTTCTCTTGTAATGAGAGGCCTTTGCTTCAAAATCTCCCTTGCATGCATGTAGCCTCAGCTCACGTGGTCACTAGGACAAGGTTCTAGATTCAAGGTTCTGCGCCAACCTTGGCATCCACTATGGATCAACATGCTTCACACTCACCATCCCCACCCCTATCCTTCTTTTGGTTCTAGCTCATGTGCTCATATAACTCTGAGAACTCTTCATACTTGTGCTTCTTTCCACACCATGAGCATTGCAACAATTCTGGACACTCACACTTGTAATGCTCTGTAGATCCATAGTTATAATAGGTCCCACAAGGAAATTCACTCCTTCCTCCTCCGTGATTTGCCACATCCTCTGAATCCTCCCCAAAAGCCCTCTTCCATGAGCTCCTCCATCATGTGCCCTTCATAATGATGACCATCATCCTTGGAACTATTTGCAATACTAGTTTGGTGCACACTAGTATCAATGACATCATGTATTTGGTCAATCAATCTACAATCCTTGGTGTCATGAGTAGTAGAAGTATAAATATTGCAATAACAAGACACATTCTTATGGATTTACATGCTACAACAATGAACATCTCTTGCATCATGATCTCCATGGAAAATCTCACAATCTATTGATATGGTGCGCACTGACCTCCGAGGATAACTATCCTTCGTATTCCCTTCTACCTCATAATCCATGCACCAAAGGCCACTGTGAGTCTCTTGAAGCTGAGTTCATAGATATTTTCTCAAGCTATTTTACCATGATAGCAATTTGGGCCTCTAGAAATGGACTAATGTCGAGTATCCATGCTTCCCATAGCCTTAGCATGCAAGGAAACCTCAAGGCCTCACGTGGATCTGTGAAAGTTTTATGGGAAAGCACTCTCCTGAAAGGTGTTATCAATCCTCCAAAAAACCATTGAGCATGTTGTGAAGGATGAATATCATAAGACAAATTTGACAAGAGAGTCTTAAAGTGCACATCATACTCCCACACACTCTCTGCCATACCTTGTTAAATCTCCTTCAACACACTAATGTTCTTTTGTTCAAACTCAAGAATATGGAATTTTACTAAAAAGGCATTACACAATGTGGTATAATCTACTATTGTTTGATGAGGGTCATACTTTCGGTACTAGCTATACATGTTCCCTTGCAACGTAGTTACAAAATGACTTGCCTTGTGATATGGGGGCATAGTGATGCCCTTCGTGTGCCATAGAAAATCACATTTTGTACATGCTCTACAACATCCTCAACACCCTTGTAATCTAGAAAATGTAGAGACATCTCAAAAATACTTGTTGAGGTGGTTGAGGCCCTTGTCCACCTGATCCAGAACCTTGATTCCCCGGTGTTACCTCCACCACCAGATCCACTAGATCCACTAGCTCATGTTCCTCTGATCCACCTAGATCCTCTAGATCCACTAGGTCCACAAGTTCCTACTCCTCCGACCCACCTAGATCCACTTCCCATAGCAGGTAAGGGTCCTGAAGTAGTCACACCTTGTGTCCCACTATCGCGCTAAAACTATGTTGCCGATAATATGTGATATTGCACCACTCCCAGAAGTGTTTCCCATGCCACTTCTAGATGTGATACCCAAAATTTTTGTACCCGTACTTTGCCCAAATGTCATGTTAGACAATATGCCTCCAAACATAGGAAATGACTATGCAGCCATAGATGTACCAAATGAAAAATTATACCTCCTAGGTGTCGATTCGATCACCAATACCAAAACCAACTAGGTTAACAATATTTATCTCTAGATTTGGAAAACTAAGTGCCAAGGTTTGGTCACCATGTGGGCTTAGATGTGTGCCTATGACTCTCCTTTCTCCAAATGATGAGCTCTCACCAGAATCCGAGGGGTCTCTCTCCCGCGCTTTCCAAGATGGGGTAGCATAGACTACTCGGATCCCACACCTTCCATGGGAAAAACTAAAATCCTTCCCACATTATCTACCTCCATATATCCATCATTCCTATAATCTCACATTGTCTCACCAACTCCCTTTCTCGAGCTTCATTATACTTGAGTCATCTCTCTTCTCTCTCCCTTTCAGCCTACAAGGTCTGCCATCATTTCTCCACACTAGCTTTTCATGCCCCACGCTTAGAGGAAGTTTAGCTAACCATAGAAATGCTTCCAAACTTAGAGTAATAACCAAGATCTTGATAGCTAGAGGAATATCCCACAAGAACGTCCTCTTGGCTCCCTCAAGAACTCAAACTCAACAACCTCTGGGAAAGAATACATAGAGATCATGTATTCCAGGGTATAACTCTCAACACACCTTTCCACCAAGTGATCAACAACACGAGTCCAAGTCAGATCAACATCATGCAACCTCTAAAACTCTTCCGGGTCCATACATGAGGTCTATAATACCAACTTGACCTTGATGCATATGTTGACAACCATTCATACAACTCTACTGGGAAACAAAGAAAAGGTCTCATACAACTCATGATATAAGTGATCCTCTACCCATTTACGTGCATCAAACTTAGGTCCAGTGTTAAATATTTGAGTAAACTCATCCTCCATGATTTTGAGCCACACTTCGACACTATCAAGGTCAAGCACTCCATCATTACACATCACTCTCACAATAGCTTCAAAAGAGGTCCTGATAATGGAACCAAGATGTAGTCATGTTTTTCATGTGCCTTCTTTCTACCCCAAGCATGTCAACCTATCACCAGTGTGCACTGGGCATTCACCCGAGGTGCACATAGGTGTTGAGTCCCTCCTTTATGTGAGCCTTGTGAGAGTGTTCCACCATTAATGGAGGATGAGTTTGTAGAATAGAAACATAAGCATTCACTTAAAATTATAAAAGACAGATAATTGATCATGCATAGATGCATCATAAATGGGAATGAACATTATAAATAAGCATAATGAAACTAGATATGACCCATAATAACATGAATAACACAAGGGTTTACACTCATGAACATGAATAACCAGAATCACACACCATATATTGATTATAAACATTTACAGTAGCCTCATTACATCATAAGGGTCATATAGACTGAATACATCAAGGAATATTATCTTAAACCCTATAAAATACTCTACAGAGAGTTCTTAGCTATTCTACCCATTATAACCCTTTTTCAAACCCAAACCCATGCTAATATGCTTAAAAACCTTCTTGTAAAATTTTTGCAACACCTTATTACTACTCAACCTCTCTACCTCTCCTAGCATTTTTGCATCACTTTGTTATCCTCTTCATCTCTCTCTTATTTTGGACCTAAGCACTCCTTTAAATAGAATCTGGATGCACCACCATAGTTTCCTTCATGAACAGATCACATGCCAAGTGGAAGTGTGGTCCTCCATGGTCAAATGCCTATGCCAACTTGCAAAGACCTCCACTACCTATAATGATCATCCTGAGAATATTCCCTATGTGGAATATTCTTTTCTTGACCTCCAAGGATCTAGGCTAGCACCTTATCCATTCATCATGCCTACTTGGGATTTTCACGTGTTTCTCTAGTGAAAACTTCTTCAAGCTACGAATAAGTCCCCAAACCTCCCTACCCCCACACATCAACCTCTTCTCTCGTATGGATTTCCCTTGTGTTTTATTTCTTGAGCTTCTTCATTCTTTACTACCTCCCACAAAAACAACAACAAGAAGAAGAATCTGAATGAGAAGACACGAAGACACCATCCATAGCCATTCAAAATAATCATCTATCAAATCAAATCATTGGAAAAAAATATATTGGAGTGCAGACAAGGAGGAGACTAGCAAGTGCACCACAAGAGGTAAACTTTTCTTTGTTATCAAAATTTGAACTGAGTAATTTTGATGAAGCTAGCACAGATAATTTTTGGATAAAATCCATGGAAGAGGAACTTAATCAGATAGAAAAGAATGACACATGGGAGGTAGTGCCGATACCAAAGGATAGAAATGTTATTAGTACCAAGTGGTTCTTTAGAAACAAGATGAACGAAGAAGGAGAAGTTGTCAGAAACAAGGCCAGATTAGTGTGCAAAGGCTACTCACAAGTTGAAGGCATTGATTTGAGGGGAAATTTGAACCTATTTCTCACATGGAGGTGGTAATAATTTTCTTAGCATTTGTTTGTTTTGAGAATTTTAAATTTTATCAAATGGATGTAAAATCAACATTCTTGAATGGAAACTTAGAGGAAGAAGTTTATATAGAGCAACAAGAAGGTTTCATTCTATCATAAAATTTAGATTTTGTATGCAAGTTAAATAAGGCCCTTTATGGCTTGAAGCAAGCTCCTAGAGTTTGGTACTCTAGATTGGATAAGTACTTGTAGGAATAGGGATTTAGAAAAGGAATTGTGGATAGAAATTTTTACATCAAGATAGAAGGAGAACATCAGGTGATAGTTGTGGTTTATGTTGATGACATTATTTTTGGAAGCGGTTATAGGAGATTATGCAAATAATTTATAGAAGAGATGTAAAGGAGTTTGAGATGTCTATGCTTAGTGAGTTGTATTATTTTCTTGGTTTGAAAATTTATAAGTCTATCCAAGGCATTTTTATTTCACAAATAAAGTATATAAAGGAGATGTTGAAAAAGTTTAGAATGGAAGATTGCAATCCAGTTAGTACACCCATGATTATAGGTTGCAAGTTGAGTAAGAATGATGAGTCTCCCGATGTCAAATAGACTTTGTATAGGTCCATGATAGGCAACTTGTTATATACCACAACATCTAGACCAGATATTATACAAGTTTTTGGATTAGTAGCATGGTTTTAGGCTGTACCAAAGGAAACTCACGTGGCAACAGTGAAAAGAATTCTCAAATATTTGAAAGGTACATTGGATTATGGTTTATGGTATCCAAAGAGTGATGATTTCACTCTTACAACATTCATAGATGCAGATTTGGTAGGAAGTGTTGATGACATGAAAAGTACAAGTGGGGGAGATTTTTATCTTGGTGATAGATTAGTGTCATGGTTTAACAAGAAATAAGCCTCAGTTTCATTGTCTACAAAAGAGGCAAGATAGAGGTAGAATATATTGCAGGTGGCATGTTGTACATAGGTGTTTTGGATGAAGAAAATGTTGAAGGACATGAAGGTAGAGTATGAGCATCCTATTTCCATTTTTTGTGACAATATGACATGGTGTACAATATGACAAATATCCTTAATCGAGCCGTGGGAAGGTGAATGCCTAATTTTTAATTTATTAACATCTCAAAAAATTCATTCATGCATTCCAGACAAAGCACATTCCCATTAAGTATCACATGAGTGAGCTAGTTCTACCCGGCAAATAATCTAGGATTAAGAGAGAAAGTTCTGAGATCAATAGGTGAAATTGGAATATGCTAGGACTAAGGATCAGATTTTTGATATATTTACAAAACCCCTACCAAAGGAATATTTTGAGTCACTCAGACATAAGTTAGGAGTTATTTTTATCACTCTTACTCATTGACTATCTCAAGGGGAATATGGACATAGGGGGAGCTACACATTGCAGTATCTTTAACTCCAAGTACAAGTTGAGGTGATATGTTACATTTATCCCTTTTTCATTGATGTCGAAGGGGAGAATTGCAGCATGGGGGAGAGTTGCATAGAACAGGTACAATGTAATAGTACAAAAAGATCTCAAGAGGTAGAAAGTTAGATTTAAGAGAAAACAAGTTTTCACGGACTATTTTAGTAGGGGTTTGCCATCAATGACAAAGGGGAAGTTTGTTGAGTATTTTTTCATTGATTTAAAAGGTACAACATTAATTTTGATGGAATTATTGAGGTTTGAATATTTGTTTAATATTCAACATTACAACATTAGTGTTTGTAAAATATTTATTCATGTCAAAATTAGTGTGATGTCAAAATTTGAATATTTTAATATTAAAAATCACCAAGGAATCTTACGATAGATGGCGGAATGTGTAATGGTGAATTTTTTAATGAGGTACATTTAAAATGGAAGTTACTTAATGTATGTTAAATGTTTGAATTGAAAAGAGAGTTACATTTGCATTAGTGATGAGTTATGACATGAAGGAGTTAAAAATTGATTTTAAAAGCATGGAGGAGTTACAAATCTGAATTTAAAGAGAGAATATATCTTTATGGGGTGGATTTTTTCATATGTGGAGCATTAAGGACGTGTAAGGGAAGTTGGTTATGTGTATTTATTGAAAAATATGAGTTACACTTGACCGTGTAAAAGAATATTGCTATTTGGAGAAAATATTCAATATTTTTGTAACCGCCAAGTGATGTGGCTTGCTCATTCCAAATATGGCACATTTTTAAAGGAAAATGGCCCATGGTATGGGCACATGGTTTTAGGGAAACCACAAGTGGTTTTTCCTCTCCTTCTTCCTATATAAACAAGTGTTGTGTGCACATTTTAGGTGTGAAAAAGAAAGAGCATTTTGTATGAGTGTGATATGTATATGAGATTATATTGTAAATCTATTAAGTGAGAATGAGTATGTGAGAGAGAAAATAAAGAAGGAGAAATATTATTGACTTATATTCCATATTTTTGGAGTGGGTGCTTTGGATTGGGGATTGATGTCTCCAAAATTTGGTGCTTCAAATAAGAGATTGCATAGTCAGTGGTGTTTGCATTCAAGGGCCGAATTGGTGTTTGACTTAGATATTGGTGTCTTCTATGAGTGGGTGCTCACACCTTGTAAACACTATTTTATTTTGGATGGATTTGGACAAGTAGATCCAAGCAATCTCTTTTTGGTGGATGTAGCCCACACTCGGTGAACCACGGTATATCTAGTGTTATGTGCATTTGATTGTTGTGTGTGCTCTCATTTTATTTTTCAATTTGAATATCTTATTAAGTGTGGAAAAAATCAATAAGTTCGAGAAAAATTCTAAAATTTTTGAATACTATTGATTCACCCCCTCTCAATATTCTCGTGCTTCTAACAATTGGTATCAAGAGGGTTCCTTCTGTGTAGCTTAACAACTAGAAGGTAGATCAGAAATCATGATGGAAGCTCAGGAAGGATTCTCCACAAACAAATCTCTATTGTCCGATGGATAAAATGCTTCCTTTTGGATCATAAGGATGTGGACCTATTTGAATTATCTTGGATATAATATTTGGCAATCAATTGAGAATGGCTATATGGTACTAACAACTCCATTGATAGATCAGGTTGGTAAGAGAGCATGTGAAAATAATACTAAAGCCATGAATATTATTTTGTGTGGTGTATTAGATTTAGAGTTTGTAAATATTATGATTTGCAAATCTTCCAAGGAGATGTGGGATAAGCTCAATAGTTTATATGAAGGATATTTGATAGTAAATATGGCAAAGCTTTAGACACACAATTTTTTTTTTTGAAAGTCTAAAGATGAAGGAGGAAGAGAACATTGTAGCATATCTACTCTGTGTGGATGATATCGTAAACATGATCAAGGGCTTAGGTGAAGATATGGAAGATGCAATAATAGTACAAAAGGTATTAAGATCTCTACTTCCTAGATTTGATGCTAAAGTTTTAGCTATTGAAGAACTTAAGGATTTAGATAAAATGAAAATGGATGAGTTACATGGAATACTCATAGCTTATGAGATGAGAACAAAACCAGATAAGCCAGGGAAAAGAGAAGATGCTTTCAAAGCTTTGAAAGGAAAGGAGAAGAAGGTTGAATCGGATGATGAATCCGATGAGGAAGAAGAAGCCCTATTGGTGAAAAATCTGAAAAGAGGATCCAAAAAGTATAAAGGTAAACTTCATTTTAAATGTTTTAACTGTGGTGAGATTGGACATTTGGTAGCTAAGTGTTCGCATGCAAAAAGTTGAGAGTGGTGATGAAGAGCATGTCAAATAAAAGAAAGGGAAGCCTTTCTACAAAAATAATTTCAAGCAATGGAAGTTTGAAAAGAAGAAGAACTAGAACCAAAACATGAAGAGTCTATGAACTAGAGAAGATGATAGCTCAGAGGAAGACTATTCAAAGGGTGACATTGAAGAACTTTTGTTTATGGCCCTTGAAGATGGAGAAATGGAAGCTGAATATGTAGTTGATGAAGAAGGTGAGGTAAATTTGGAAGAAGAACTCATCTATGCCTTGGGTGAGATCAAAAGACTAAAAAAGAATACCCTAAAGCAAAAAATGCAACTTCAAGAGTATGAATAAACAAGAAAAATCCACATTTTGCTGAAGAATATGAGAAGATTGTTATTGATCTAAAGACCTGAATTGAAGAGGCAAAGAGAATAGAAGAAGTGATTAGATCCCAGCTAAAGGTGAAATAAAATGAGGTTGAGAGATTAGAATTAGAAATTGTCTCATTGAGATAAGAAGTTTAAAATTTAAACAAGAGACTCAAGTTTGAAAAGATTTATGAGGTGTTGAGAAACATTATGAGTAAACAGAGACCAAAATAATCCAAAGGTGGTCTTAGACTCAATGAAGCAAAAAATAAAGAGACCAAAGAACTAGTAAAAAAGGCCAACTATGGAGATATCCTAAAGGGATCCGTGAGAAGGAGAAAGAAACAAGAAATAAGAAGATCATCCTCCATAGAACAACAACAAAGAAGAGAGCAAGTGGAAGAAGGTGTCAATAAGAAGTTTTAGAAGTTCATCTTATTAAAGGCATCCCTACATGACCAGGTATTCTTTTCACAGTTATTGTTTTCCTGTCACAATTATGATCATAAGATGATGGACTGTAGATTGAGGTTTCAAAGTTGGAATCATAAATTTCATGCTAGAAACTATAATTCTTTTGTTGCATTATCAAATTTGAATAAGCATGAGATTAGATGTTATGAATGTAACCAAGTTGGCCAAATAACAAGATTTTACAGGAGTAAGATTATAGAAAGGCTAGAGAAAAAGAAAGAGGGAAATCAAATCATACAGAAAGAAAATGATAAGTGTGGAAAAAGAGAAAGAAGGGAGAAAAAGAAAAAGCTATGTTGGTGCAAATGACCCTCCATGATCAAGATGAAGAACAACCTTGGTACATTGATAGTGGATGTTCTAGCCATATGACGAGTGACAAAAGAAAGTTCTAGAAGCTGAAAAAGGCTAGTGGAGGTACAATAAAGTTTGGAGATAATACTATAGCCAAGATCACATGAAGAGGTAACATAAAATTGAATGTTCAAGCTAAAGTTGAAAATGTTTTATTTGTTGAAGGACTGAAACATAATTGTTTGAGTGTATTTCAAATGTGTGATCAAGGTTATAAAATCACGTTTTATGTTGAGGGTTGTGAAATTAGAAAGAAAGATACAGGTAAATGGGTTGCAGATGCAAATAGAACAAGGAACAACCTATACATGTTGAATGATGTGAAGGGAGAAAAGTGTTGCATGATTCAGATTGATGAAATTTGGTTATGACACAAGAGATTGGGTCACATTAATTTTACAACATGGTGAAAATCAGCTCAAAACAAACAATGAGAGATTTACCCAAGATCACAAAACTGCAAAGTACTATTTGCAGACAGTGTCAACATGGGAAGCATACAAGGGTAAGATTTAGGACAAAGGAGTACTCTACAACAAATCCATTAGAGCTAATTCATACTGACCTATGTGGGCCAACTAGAACATAAAGCTTACAAGGTGATTCTTATTTTATGTTATTGATTGATGACTTTACTAGAATTACATGGGTTGCATTTCTAAAGGAAAAATTAGAAGCTTTTGATCAATTCAAATTTTTAAAGCTTTGATTGAGAATGAGAACAAATCTAGGATCAAATTTTTTAGATCAGATGTAGGAGGTAAGTTGATGTCTAATGAGTTTGATGAGTTGTGTCAAGAGCATGAAATCATAAGACAATTTTCTATAGCAAGAACACCACAACAGAGTGGTGTAGTTGAATGGAAAAATATAACCATGAAAGAAATGGAAAGAACCATGTTGAATGAGTCCAAGTTACTAGATTATTTTTGAGAGAGGTAGTGTACACAACGGTGTATATTCTGAATAGAGCATAAATTTGAGTAAACACTAAAAAAGACACCATACGAGCTATGGAAAGGAAGACTAACTTCTGTGAAACACAATGTTCGGAAGTAAGTGCTACATTAAGAGAGTTGATGAATATGAGCTCAAAAATTTGATTCCAGAGTAGATGAGGGCATATTCTTTGGTTATTCATCGAGAATCAAGGCTTATAGGTGCTATAACAAAAGAATGCAAAAATTAGTGGAAAGTATAAATGTGAAAGTTGACGACTAGAAACCAAAGAAGAAAACAGGACACTTAGTGGTGCAGAAAGAGGATGAAGAAATCAAATATGAGAAAGAGGAATAAGAGTAACAAGAAGAAGAAGAATCTTAAAGAAGACACGAAGACACCATCCATAGTCATTAGAAGAATCATCCATTAGATCTAATCATTTGAAACAAAGAAAATGGAGTGCAGACAAGGAGGAAACTAGCAAATGCACCACAAAAGGTAAAATTTTCTTTGCTTTCAAAAGTCAAACCAAGTAATTTTGATGAATCTAGCAAAGATAATTTTTAGATAAAAGCCATGGAAGAGGAACTTAATCAAATAGAAAAGAATGACACGTGGGAGTTAGTGTTGAGACCAAAAGATAAGAAAATTATTGGTACCAAGTGGGTCTTTAGAAACAAGATGAATGAAGAAGGAGAAGTTTTTAGAAACAAGGCCAAATTAGTGTGCAAAGGCTACTCACAAGTTGAAGGCATTTATTTTGAGGAGACATTTGCACATGTTACTCACATGGAGGTGGTAATAATTTTCTTAGCATTTTCTTGTTTCAAGAATTTTAAATTTATCAAATGGATGTAAAATCAACATTCTTGAATGGAAACTTAGAGGAAGAAGTTTATATAGAGCTACCAGAAGGTTTTATTCTACAAAAAAATTTAGATTTTGTATGCAAGTTAAAAAACGCTTTTATGGCTTAAAGAAAGCTCCTAAAGCTTGGTACTCTAGATTGGACAAGTACTTGCAGGAACATGGATTTAGAAAAGGAATTATGGATAGAAATTTTACATCAAGATGGAAGGAGAACATCAGGTGATAGTTGTGGTTTATGTTGATGACATTATTTTTGAAGTTGTTGAAGGAGATTATGAAAAGAATTTGCAGAAGAGATGCAGAAGGAGTTTGAGATGTCTATGCTTGGTGAGTTATCTTATTTTCTTGGTTTGCAAATTCAGTCATCTAGTCAAGGAATTTTTATTTACAAACCAAGTATATAAAGGGGATGTTGAAAAAAATTAGAATGGAAGATTGCAATCCAGTTAGTACACACATGATTACAGGTTGTAAGTTGAGTAAGAATGATGAGTCTTTCGATGCTAGTCAAACTTTTTATATGTTCATGATAGGAAGCTTTTTATATACCACAACATCTAGACCAAATATTATGCATGATGTTGGATTAGTTGCATGGTTTCAAGCTGCACCAAAGGAAACTCATGTGGCAGAAGTGAAAATAATTTTCAAATATTTGAAAGGTACATTGGATTATGGTTTATGGTATCCAAAGAGTGATGATTTCACTCTTACAAAATTCACGATGATGTAGATTGGGTAGGAAGTGTTGATGACAGGAAAAGTACAAGTGGGGGAGCTTTTTATCTTGGTGACATATTAGTGTAATAGTTCAACAAGAAACAAGCCTCAATTTCATTGTCTATAGTAGAGGCATAGTATATTGCAGTAGTGGAATGTCGTACATAGGTGCTTTAGATGAACCAAATGTTGAAGGACATGAAGATAGAGTATGAACATCCTATTTCTATTTTCTATGACAATACAAGTGTTATTAACATCTCAAAAAATCTAGTCATGCATTCCAAGACAAAACACATTCCCATTAAGTATCACTTCTTGAGAGAGAAAGTAAAATATCAATAGGTGAAATTGGAATATGTTGGGACTAAGGATCAGATTTTGATATATTTAAAAAACCCCTACCGAAGGAATATTTTGATTCACTGACAAAAGTTAGGAGTGATTTATGTCACTCTTACTCATTGACTATCTCAAGAGGACTATGGACATAGGGGGAGCTACACATTATAATATCTTTAGATCTGAGTACAAGTTGAGGTGACAAGTCTAGTTATCCCTTTTCCATTGATGTCAAAGGGGGATAATTACAACATGGGGGAGAGTTACATAAACAGGTATAACAATGCAACAATACAAAAAGAGCTTAGAGGCAGAAAGTTGGATTTCAGAGAAAATAGGTTTTCACGACTATTTTTAGCAGGGGTTTTGCCATCAATGACAAAGGGGAGTTTGTTCAGTATTTTTTCATTGATTCAAATGTACAACATTAGTGTTGATGGAATTATTGAGGTTTGAATATTTGTTTAATATTCAACATTACAACATTAGTGTTCGTGCAATATTTATTCATGTCAAAATTAGTGTGATGTCAAAATTTGAATATTTTAATATTCAACATCACCAAGGAATATTACGACACATGGTGGGATGTGTAATGGTGAATTTTTAATGAGGTACATTTAAAATGGAAGTTACTTAATGTGTTATAAATGTTTGAATTCAAAATGGGAGTTACATTTGCATTAGTGATGAGTTATGACATGGAGGAGTTACAAATTGATTTTAAAATCATGGAGGAGTTACAAATTTGAATTTAAAGAGAGAATATATCTTTATGGGGTGGATTTTTTCATATTTGGAGCATTAATGGTGTGTAAGGGAAGTTGGTTATGTGTATTTATTAAGAAATATGAGTTACACTTGACCATGTAAAACATATTGCTATTTGGAGCAAATATTCAATATTTTTGTAACCACCAAGTGATGTGGCTTTCTCATTCCAAATATGGTGCATTTTTAAGGAAATTGCCCATGGTATGGGTACATGGTTTTAGGGAAACCACAAGTGGTTTTTCCTCTCCTTCTTCCTATATAAACAAGTGTTGTGTGCACATTTTAGGTGCGAAAAAAGAGAGAGCATTTTGTATGAGTGTGATATGTATGTGAGCTGATATTGTAAATATCTTAAGTGAGTATGAGTATGTGAGAGAGAAAATAAAGGAGAAATATTATTGATTTGTATTGTATATTTTCTAGAGTGGGTGCTTTGGATTGGGGATTGGTGTCTCTAGAAGTTGGTGCTTTGAATCATAGATTGCACATAGTCAGTGGTGTTAGCATTCAAACATTGAATTGGTGTTCGGCTTGGAGATTGGTGTCTTTATGTGAGTGGGTGCTCACACCTTGTAAACACTATTTTATTTCAGATGGATTTGGATAGTAGATCCAAGTAGTCTCTTTTTGGTGGATGTATCCCACACTGGGTGAACCACGGTATATCTGGTGTTATGTGCATTTTATTTTTTTGTGTGCTCTCATTTTATTTTCAGATTTGAATATCTTATTAAGTGTGAAAAAATTAATAAGTTGGAGAAAAATTCTAATTTTTTTTATTACTGATTCACCCCCTCTCTTAGTATTCTCGTGCTTCTAACATAAACAACCCTTTCTATTTCCATATCCACATCTACTCATGTTATTGATTCCACACCTAAATATACTCAATCCACTACATCGGACCATGTTCCCCTATCTACATCTCTTCCTCCTTTTCCTATCATACCGTCCTTGGATTCCATGTCGGTTCATATTTTTGCTTCTTCCCACACCTACCACATCAACTATTGTGACCACATCCCCATTATATCCTTTTTATTCTACACCACCTACATCATTTGAGCAATATTGGAGAGCACTTAAACTTGCAGCTACCATAGGTGATCCTTCCATCTCATCCACACCATTAAACATTCCCACATCGAACCAATTCCCATCCTCCTTAGAAAAAATCATGGAAAAATTACTCCTGTCATTTTCCATTAAATTACCTTCTGATTTGCATGTCGAAATCATTGTTATCCCTACCAAGGGCACTCCTCAACAATCCAAATCTAATAACCTAGGTATCCTCCCACAACAATGCCTTAAGGGTCCTCACAAGAAGATTGACATCCCTCCAATCAAGACCAAATCTACATCTTCCATCCTAGTGCCTCATCCCTCTTTCATAGGACCCCCTCCTCCATCATGGCCAATTAACCAATCAAAATACAAATAGTCTGATTCCCTCCTAGGGCTAGTCCCTTAATCAAAAATACCTCCAATAATCCAGCCATCCAAGACTAAATCATCCACCATCATGTCTTCTTCTAGACCACCTAGACCTCGACCCAATCCACCTTCACCATCACCATCCACACCATCTTATAGAACCTTCCCTGGTGCCCACATCGAATCATATGCAGAGGTCCTCCAATATTTTCTTTAGACTTCTACCATCATGATCCTACCTATCAGATCCTTCACCCAAAACATATGAATCCCTCATGGTTTGATCCCTATTTCATCTGTGCTTATCATCGCACTCTGGGCCATGACACTGAGCATTATACGACCCTTCAGACTAATGTGTGCATGATATTATTGAGAAATAGGACCTCCTCGACGAGTCCCATTCTCCATCTACTGCTTCATCCATATCACATCCGATCCCTTTACAACATCTCCATCTGGTCAACTTCCTGTGTCTCTTCACCCATCTACATCATATCCCATCACTCCTCTTGATGAGGGTCCTCCCATGTTCATCAATATTATTCACCTTGATACACCATCTTCTTAACATCCATATCCTTTGACATCCACTATCCTATCTCGCATCCTTTCGTTGGGGAGCATCTTCCCCTATTATTGATCCTTTAACATCTTTTTTCTCATCTTCATTGATTCATCTTCCCATGCTAGGGGACTTATTTCTAGGACTTGTCTATTCATGGATTAGTTCCTTTCCACATTCAGCATCATCTTATCTCATCTATCTCAGTTTATCCGATTGTACTTTCATCCCCTCTTCTTACGACCACCTTTATGGCCATATCTATGTTTTCCTTTGGAAGCACCATGGATTTAAACCCACCATTACGGCACCTATTTCATAATCTTTACTTAACTCATCTCATCTGATCCTGATTTATCTTGTCCCTCTAGGGGGACCATTTATTCATCTTAAATGCATACCATTCACTTTCCTAATAAGCAACGCTTGCTATTATTTTCGCTTGTCCCATCTTCCTAACATAATGCTAATTTTGGCGGCCTCATAACTTTATAAGAATGACACCACTCTAGAAAGGAGTCAACATGGAAATTTTTCCCCTAACTGGATCAGACCATACATTATTAAGCAAAGAAGTATGGGTCGGGAGCCTATCATTTACCTCCTTGATGGTAAACTGGAAGTAGAACCACTTAACGCATTACACTTATGACCATTTTATTGTTAGCACATTTACCAATGTGCCCTTAGTCATGTCTTTAGATCATTCCTCCATCTCATCCCCTTCCATATCTCATCATTGTGATCTAGAATTTTATGGTCTTCCGTAACTTCCTAGATGTGACCTTAATTATGGGCACCATGGCTCTACCCATAGCATATTCCTTATGGATAGGTTCTCCCTTTGGTGATAACTTCATGATCATCACATCCATTACCTTCTTATTCACCTATTGGAACCATGCAAAGGGTCCAAGGGTGTCTTTGTACACTCTTTATCCCCTCCTAAGTGTTCTACTTAGCTAGTCCCATCTCTCCCCCATGTAAAATCAAAATTCATGGATTCTTGAATCAAAAATCCAAAACTATCAAAAATATATAGATCCCTCAAAGGACAGTTGTTCATGCAAAAATAAAAAGCATGAAATCAAAATCAAAATCAAATAAATAGTATGAAGGATCTATCATACATTATCCATCTACATCAAATAAATAGACCATACCCTCAAAGGATGGCTATCATACATTATTCTTTCCATCTACATTTTGTATAAAATAGACCATACCCTCAAAGGATGGCTACTCCTTATGGAATTTGAAGGCTTTCCGCATTGATCAGCCTTCCATTTTACAAACATCCTAAGAAAGCTTCCTACATTGATCAACTTTCTCTTTCCCCTTCCCAAAGTTGGGGCATAGTCACTTTTGGAGATCCCTCTTTCCATGTATACAAGTTTCATCTCAAACCCTTTTGTCATGTCAACATTAGGTTTATGAGATCATCTCATCCATTGCTGCCTTAAGATCTATGAAATTACTAACTATCATTAGTTATTTTTAGCATTAGTTTTGGTCACATGTGCATTGCATTACCTGGATTCCTTTTTATTTACCTCCAATGCAGTTGGAAGGATATTTTCCTTGTATGTTCCTCTATAATGTAGTTTTGTTCACACCTATAGGTCACCACTGTTGTGAACCATTTTATCCTAATCCTATCGCATTTGTATTTCAACACCTTTCTTCATCTCAATCACCTATATGTTATCTATTTATCTTACAACACATTTATCATTAATCACATTCATTCTTAATTTGTTTCCATCACATCTTACCCATATACATTCTAATCATCATGATCAAATTTAAACATAAAACATGTTACCACATCCCAAATTTATATCATCATCCATACACATGCACATCCAAATAAACATCTAATATGCATTTCAAATTGAGTTACGAATTAATGGATGCTGCCAGAGAGAAAGGCAATGCTATAACGCAAGTCATATATTTATTTCACCATCATCATCAAATATAAAACAAACATACAATCTAAAATCACCATCACATCTAATATAAAAGCCATCATCATGACATATAATCTAAAATAATCATCATATCAAATTAAAATCCATCACATCACATAATGAACACATGATATCCAAGAAAAACCATATATCATATATAAAAATGTATATCAATACATCACAACCCTCTAGCATGGGCTCCTCAAAGAAGAAATGCTATCAAAAATATAAAGTGAATATCTAAGGCTCTTAAGTCCTCATCTCATGGGGTAGGCACAACACTTGATCCATTTGCATCTCTGCCACCCTTGTGGCCTCCCTCCTTTCCCACATCCCTTTCTAGGGCATCATCTATTGTTGACCATTAAGTCTGCACTTGTGGTCATCTCTATTTTCCCTCTGGGCATTTTTCATACAACATTTTAAACTATAATCACTCCTCCAGGGCATACATACTCTTCAAGTCCAAATTTTGGCCATCTCTTTTTCCTTCGGGCATGTTAATTATATTTATTCCATAAGTCCACCTTTCGTGGCTATAATCACTTCTCTATTGGTAATTTTATTTTATAATCCTATCCAATCCACACACAAAGTCCTCTTTTGAGGCCATATTCATCTTCCTATTTGGGCATCACATTCATTATATCAAGTCCACCTATTGTGGCCATATTCGTGCCCATCCTTGGGGCACCATTATTTTTCATCAAAGTCCACCTTTGTGGCTATCTTTCCCCACTTGGGGCATATTTGACTTTTCCTTTTTCCTTTTTTTTCCCTTTACGACCATAATTTTCCCCACTTGGGGCATATTTGACCTTATTTTTTGCTCTTTGGCCATACTCTCCCCCTTTGGGGCATATTACTTCATCACTCACTTTTTCATTTTTCCTTATCGCCATTTTTTCATGTCCCATTGGGCACCATATCATTCATCCTCATCCCTTGTGGATGCATACCTATTCGTTCGATTCCTCGTGTATGAAGGATTTCACATACTTTTCACATATATTTGTGCATACTTTAATGACTTGCCTTATGACCCATTGGTTATCCCATCCTACATCCATATTGTAGTGATCTTCACCTAATCACTGGTTCATAGAATATTATTTTCGTCTCCGTTGAGACTGAAATTTTCCCCTACCGATGTGATATTGGAGTCACCGCCATAGTTTTCATCATTATTGTGATCCTTTTCTTGGGGTATCTTGCCTTGGTTATGCTTTCACCCATCCTTTCTTCACCCACCTACCCTTCATCATCTACCTTTTTCAAATGTATCATCGATTTCCCTTGACTTCATCTGATCCCCCATTTGAGGGGGAGCTTATCATCAATCCTTTATCCTCATCCAATCCTTCTTTTTTTTGTCTCACAACTTACTAACCCAAACTAATCAACAAAAGGGGAAAAATGTAGACACCTAAATTTGGTATCTATACCCTCATCGCCACGTGTACATATTTATTCAATTCACCCCTTTATTTAATTAAATGCCCTCCTAATCCTCATTAATTAATTAAGTGACATTAATTAATTAATCATTTTAACATCTTACATGCCCAATTATCTCATCCACATTAATCCTTATTCTTATTAATTAATTAATTCCTATTAATTAATTAATACCCTTCATCTTTCCATTTAGGATGTTTTTATCCTAAATTCATCCCTTTTACTTTTTAAATATTTTATCCCATATATTTTTATGCCCTAACTAACTTAAATTAATCCCCAAGAAACCTAATCTTGCCTACATGCCTTAAAGCACTCGCCCAATCTTTAAGAACACCAAAATCCTGTTAAAAGCATAAAATCATGCCTAGTGGATAAAATTTCCTTACAATCGATGGCAATCCATCTGGTCACCATTGACCCCTTTAAAAATAATTTCATTTCCTTCTATTTAACATCAGATGTATGTAATTCTCAAGCTTGCTCTCAGCCTGAGCATCCTTCCTCGTGCCTGAGAAGTTTTGAGACATCCAAAAATCTTCTAGACATCTTTTAAGCATGCTTGCATCACTTGCGATCATATGTCATGAGGTTTATCATTATCAACATGTTGATTTATTCAAATTTTATCATATTATCTTTGTCTTTCTCGTATATAATCTCTTGTAGGTTCGGACCATTAATAACAACACTTAGAGCTTCTCCAACAACCTTCCCGTTAGCCTTTTTACTTGCAGTTATCTTTCTCATCCATTTATGATCCATAGAGACCTAGGAAAACAAACCACTTCATCATATTCATCAGCATCAAGAAGGAAAATTGAAGAAAATGAGGTAAACAGAGGTTCTGGACAGAACCACCACTTTTGTAGAGAAGTTGGTTGTAGAACCGCCACCCAAGGGCGATGGTCCTAACCACCACCTAACAAGGGCAAAGGGTGGTCTTGAAACCACTAGTTTACATATGGTGGTCCTGACACTTCTGAATAGAAAAAAATGGAGCGTGAATGGACTTGAATTTAAAGTGCTCAACTGTGTCTCTTCCTCCCCATGACCTTTCCCATTCTCTAGTGCATGAGAGGACATAGGGGAAGGCTATAAATACAAGGAGGAGAAAGATAATTAGTAGGGGAGATCCAAAGAGATCAAAGAGCAAGAAAATTTGTTTTATGAGAGCAAGTGAGCAAAGAAATTTAGTGTTGGAGTGGATTTGTAGGAGAAAGGTGCAAAGAACAGAGCAAACAAGTAACTAGAGGGAAGTTTACATTGTTTCTTCTCTCTATACTTATTGTAATCTATAATTTTTATATAATTGGCCAATACAAGTGGGAAGAAAGAGAAATTGCCCTTCCCGACTGGTTTTCCTCCATTGGAGGTTTCCAGGATAAAAATCCTTGTGTTGTGTGTTGAATTTAGTTAGCATGCTCTGTAATTCTATTCTAAACACTAAGAAATTTAGTCATTAAGCTCTCAAACTATCATTTTCCAAAGTTGAAAGTAGAACAATTTTTTTCATGTGATTTCGTAGATTTCTAAAGTAGAGGTTCACGAATCAATTTATCCTTAGCTTTATCTCATTATGCTATAATCACCATTGACCCAATCAAATCGTTGTTGACCAGTCTACATTTTTTTTAGAAATATCTCTTTTATTGTTGTTTTCAATCATTTCCTGGGGTTTTCTATCTCTGGTTCTTCCCAGCAAATTACTCACATACACATACATGAGCTCTGTCATCCTCCAGTTGGAAATCAAACCTTTCAGGTCTGCACATTCATCTTACAATCTAGATTTTCCCTCCTAGGTCACCGTCTCAACCTGCCTCTGCATAGTCTGGGTCACCATCGACCCAGACCAAGTAATAGTTAATTTATAGTTATTATCATCTAATTAGCTTTAGATCAATTTTTTTTCATCTTTCCAAATTTAGTGATATTCTTTTTCTACATGTTTCTGTAATTTCATCTTTTTCATCACTCTTTCTAAAAAATGGGGGTTGACATCTCGTGAAAGGAAGTTAATCACTTCTTGGAACCACATTGTCAGAAACCCCACATATATCTATCTAATCCATCTTTGTTCCAGTTTTTTAGGTATATCAAGTTACAGTGAGAATCAAC
Source organism: Taxus wallichiana var. yunnanensis (assembly GCA_018340775.1). NCBI lineage: Eukaryota > Viridiplantae > Streptophyta > Pinopsida > Cupressales > Taxaceae > Taxus > Taxus wallichiana. The sequence continues at coordinate 448,860,399 of CM031241.1, read as the reverse complement.
CATCTAGCACCCATATCATATTTGAGGTAACATAAACCCTATCATTTCGAGTAGTTTATTTAGCTAGTACATTAACTTCATTACTATAGACACCTAAATTTGCTTACATAGTTTTAATACTAAAATTGCACTAATTATCCTTTTTCTTGTCATTTCCGTAATATTTAGCATTTTTCGCTAAATAGCTAGCATTTGTCTTCATATTCATTAATTAATGACCTTTTGTTAATTAATTAGCCTTCCTATCATTAAGGATTCGATTAACGACCTTTCGTTAATTAATTAGCCTTCCTATCATTAAGGATGTTGATTAACAACCTTTTGTTAATTAATATCCACTTCTACTTGGATTAATTAATTACACTCGCAACTCTAAATCAATAAATCACCATTTATTGGATCAAATTCCTCTCTTACATCCCACAAATCATACTAATTTTCCTCTAATTAGATTCTATAAGCTTACCTCTACCTATTAATTAATCACCTTTGATTAATTAAAACATCCCCCAATTCCCATGATTTGCTAATGGAAAATTAAACTCTTCTAAATCAAGATTACCTTTTATAAAGCAACCTTATCCATTCCTAATCTTGTTTTACCCTTATCCCACATGCACCAAGTTGCACATCTCTCTCCAACATTTAGGTTATATAAAGGACCAAGCTCCTTCCTTTCTAGACACACCATGCTTTGAATAGTGAAAACTATAGGCATTTTGATCTTGAGCCATTCTCCATTGTTAGAAATAACTTCTCCATCTTGCATCCTTTCACTCAAAATTGAGTAATATGGGAATATCCAAAATGGCCTTATAGCCATTTTTGGTGAGATTCCATTCTCAATCCTTGAGATCAAGCAACAATCCACTTTGATTTCTTATGTTTTTCATAGGTTCATAGTTTAAGTTTAGCAATCATAAAGAGTAGGAAATAGCTTAGTGAAGAAGCATTTCCTTTAATCTTTTATCTTGATGGTTCATTGTTACATTAACTTGTTTTTTTAGCTATGTAGATATTTTAGTTTCAATGTATTTAGCTTATTTAATTATACATGGATACATTTGGCATGCTCGGTGGGACTTACTCCATTGTCCTTTACACTTAATTTCAAGTTTTTTTAGTTAAGTTTAATTTTGGTTACTAACCCTCTTTTTGAATATATTGACATAACTTGTTTTTCTTAACTTGTTTTGTTGAGTTTGCATGTTTTGAGTATTACTTATAGGTATAAAGGAGGTGAAGTGTTGTCAAAATTGGATCTTGATGGGAAAAATTTAAGATTTCTCCATGTTTTCATGTTTAGAGATTCATTTTTCAACATTCTACATGCTAGTTTTGTCAATTTCTTGAAAATCTTAAATTTTTGAGCATGTAGGTTAATGTTTGATAGTGTTGAGTCTTCTATTTACATATTAATGAGATGGGTTGTTGTCAAAATTGAATCTTTGTGAGAAAAATTCAAGATTTCTCCATGTTTTCATTTTTAGAGCTTACTTTTTCAACATTCTACATGCTAGTTTTTTTAATTTCTTGAAAATGTTAAGTTTTTTATCATGAATGTTAATGTTTGATAGCATTGAGTCTTTATTCATATATTAATGTGATGGGTTGTTGTCAAAATTGAATCTTGGTTGGAAAAAATTGACATTTTTGCAGATTAAGGGACATTTTTTGACATTTTTGGATACATGTTAAGTGCATACCCGTGAGCATAAAAGAATATGTGTAACCCATCTTCCGAAGGCCATAACGTTTTCTCCGAACTTGAAATGACTCATTTTTTTGCATTGGAAAGGTATTGAAGTGAACTATGCAATGAAAACATAAATTTAGGATTTATACTTACATAAATTTAAGGTGTTTTCTTTATTGTAAAATTGGTCATTTTCTAACATGTCTAATGTTTTGATGAATGTTGTATTTCCATGCTTTACTTGATTTATACCAAAGCTTATGTATGATCTTCTATTGCACCTTTTGGTGATCTTGAAAATAAAAAAACAACTTTTATCTCTATCTTTTTAACATTTGGAATAACTTGGAAATGTGATTATTCATTTTTCTTAAGGGAATGAACCTTTTACAAAGCATTTTTATGGTCCTTTGATTTGAATTTTTCCATTTATATCTAGTTGAGATAAATTTTGTGTATGCTCTTATCTTTCACCTTAGGGTGATCTTGAGAATCAAAAGAAATTTTAGTTTTCATTTTCTAACATTTGGTTAATTGGAAACTTCATCTTTCATTTTTGGTTTAAGGGAATGAACATTTATCAAGATTTTTGTATGGTTCATTAATTGCAAATATTTCCTTTACTTTTTTAGTTGGATTATTTGTTGTGTATGCTCTTCTCTTGCATCCTTAGATGATCTTGAGAATCAAAAGTAACTCTTAATCATCTTTCAAATAATGTGATTGCTTGGAGAACTACTAACACTTGAGTGTAGGACCTAAAATTGATTTTCAAAAAAAGGAGTTCGAAATAAACTTTTCTAACTACATGTGTATTTCAGGTTGCCAAATGAAGAACGACTAAACCACATTAAGTCTAAAAGATAAACAAACATAACACATTTAAAACACTTGATTTACAGGTTCGGATAAGGGTACGCCTTGTCCGTTTAAAACTAGGACATAACCCCTTTGGCATAAGCCTTAAGCTACAACAATGGGGGTGGTCATAGGAACCCCAAAGTAGTCCACATAAGAGAGAAACTTATGGATGAAACAGGAAGTGATCCACACACCTACTTGACTAGTATACACGTGAGATTTAGTGTCAAAGTTATCTATATCGTGACCCCAGTGAGAACACATGATGAACACATTTATTTCTCATTGTGTTTGAAGGGGGTAAATTAAAGTCACGATAATCCTTGGGAAACCTTGGCAAATCGAGCTCGCATTAGATAACTTGTGACACCTAGTTTAGTGAACCACCTAGGAAGTTATCTTGTCGAGGATCCAACTTTGACCATATCAATACCAATTTGAGTTGACAACCATAGCAAAGGGAGAACTTTCTTAGATTCAAAACCTTGTTTGTGGAACAAGGGGAAAGTCCATTAAAGTTCAAATGGCGCGTCATTCATCACAAATATTGTGAAGCATTATTTTTTATTAGTTTTTCACTCATCCTAAGGTGAGAGTAAACTCTACCGAAGTGGGGCCAAACTCTCTTCAACCCCAATTGATTTACTTCCTTCACTTTCTTTTGACACTTTTTTATCAATAAAAAAGTTACTACCCATATGTTGCTAATTGATTGTATTCACCACTTTTTTATATTTTTACGCTCATCCATGTTTGTATCTAAGTTGTTAAATGTCTAAAGTATGTGGGAATGTTTTCACATCTTGACAGCCATTTTTATCTTGATACCTACGTCAAGATCGTCATCATAGTTAGGCTTTTTATTCACTAGACTCTCCTTTGAATTGTTACTTTGTTTGTATCGTATCATCACAATTTTAATACTTACGTCTTATTGCTTGTAAACTTGGCCTAAGTGTCTAGATTTTAATGTTACACTACATGTACCTTTACAATTCCTTGGTATATTCTAGCATTATTTTGTTTTCAAACATTACCTTTATTCCAAAAGGTGTTTGTTTCCTTTATGTATACTTTGTTTGGGAATCATATCAACCTCTTGTTATTACTTACTATTGTCCACTCAAAATTCCCTACTTTTAAGAAGTTGAAAATTTAAAATTTTGAGGTTAAGTGTCTTTTTTGTTGTCCTGGTGATGAGAAAAGTCTAAAATTGGGAAAATCTACATTTTTGGGTCATTTTGTGTGTTTTCGGGCCTCTGTCAGACATTTTTGTCCCGCGTGTCCCTGGTTCACTTGGGCTCTCTATTCCCGATCGCCGCTTTACTCAAAGTCCGTTCTTTTCGGGCCCTGTCGGAACTTTTTGTCCCACATGTCCCAAGTTCACCGACTTGTTGATCCTTTTCACCCGATTTGGTGATTCACGTATTCCACGTACTTTCTTCCCACATGTCCCAAGTTCGCTGACCGATTGTTCCCTTTTCACCGTGATTCGGCCGATTCACGTATTCTGCGTGCTTTCATCCCGCATGTCCCAAAAGCATTTTGTGTCCATTTTTCCCGCATTGCCCGAATCGGCCGAACCACGTACTTCACGCTTTTCGCGTCCCTCGTGTCCCAAATGAACCAAGTGCCATTTGTGCTAATTTTTCCCACTCTACCCGAATATCTTGCTTTCAAATGAACTACCCCCTATGCATTTTTCCACACTGCTTTCATGCTATCTATTGCTCAAACCTTTGCAACCAAAATTTCTGCAAGACATATCCATTTCCTTGTGATTCCATCCCAAGTCTAGCTTTGACTTTTCTCCGAGTTACTATCAACATGAAGATCAAATTCGTGGGTAGGAACAAGTTTCACCACTCAAGTCTGTCATTCTCGATATCGGGGACAGTGAAGTTCGCCACCTTGATTTTGGGGATTTTTGGGCAAGGATGACAAATGCAAACCCTTCAGCTATGGCACATATGATTCATGACAGTGGCTTGGCATTTGTCGGTGGCTTCCCAATTTCAGTTAATGTGCAGACATTGTACTCGCTTACGGAGCTCATTTCAGTCCCGACTCAAGTGAACTAATGAACGTGCATGGAGAACTCATTGCCAAGTTAGATGCCACCGCCAACACATCAGTCCCACGTGGCAGAGACATAGACGAGGCGTTGAAGAGATTCAAACAACGGATCCTTAAATCGGTGAGTCCCTCCCAATCTTGAACGCTTCTCTTCTTCTCCTGATTCTTCTCCTCCTTCTCTTCTTCATCATGAATTTATTGTATTTAGTTGGCGTATTGCGATTTGCAGCCCTTTAACTAATCATTAGTTAAAAGAAGTAGTTCAGGGAGTAACTAATTTGTAAACTATATATTGGCCTCTCTCGCCATTTTGAAAGGAGAGAGAACTTGGCTTATTTCTGAAAGTGTAAATAAATCTTAAAGAAATCAATACAGAAGGATTTTTCATTCTTTGTCTATCTGGTTTCCTTTATTCCTAAGCTATTCATTTAATCTTGTTAGATCATTTGTCTATATTATGTTGAGAAGCTTTGTATTCTTGCAGATGTTATTTACAGAACTTTGTGTCTTTTCAAATTTCATCTTATTAATGTGATACAAATGATCTTATTCCAATTCATTGTACCCTCGCATGCATAAGGAATTACTCTGTCATCTATAATTCTGAATGGTGCCTTTCTTCTCATTCTCGCATTTTCATTCCTCGGTCCTTTTGTGATTGATAATCCTTATAGAAAACACTTTCATAATATCCAAGTTCCACAAGAAAATCATGCTTTGTATATGTGTAAATAAGTTCGTTTCTGAATAAGGGAACCTCTCCCATTAAAGAGGAGGGACTTCTTGTCCCCTGACTGTTGCTCTTCTTGAAGTCCTTTTTGACGACCAACAATTTTTGGTGACTTCGTTGGGGAATCATATTCCAGTGTTATAATCATTTATTGATCATCTTTTGATCTGGCGACTCCACGTTTTACTTGAGGGAGAAGGGCCCTTGGTATTGAAGATTCTCAGTTTCAAATTTTGGAACAATAGGGTTTTCCTCTCCCTTCAACAAGGAGAAATAGAAAGGCTCGTTCAACAAGCACTCCACCTGTCCAAGATAGAATCCCTACGGGTGGTATTCCTTCGAGAGAAAATCAGTCCTAATCTTCAAGCTTTGATTCTTGTTGGTGTTTCAGGTTCCTCTTCAAGCCATTTTCCAAGAATGGTGGTACCATTGCCTTGGGGCCAACATTTTGGGCCTCTTTCCCTTCCTCAGCCTTTGCATGAGTTACCCAGAGGTAACCGGAAGAACTTTCCTAAATTCAAAGGCGATGGTAAAGTACATCCTGATGAACACATCGCATCCTTCATAGTTGCATGCGGAGTTCTGGGAGTTGAACATGAAGACGTCTCCATAAGGCTTTTTGTTGAGATTGTACAAGATAATGTTTGATTGGTTCTATCACCTTTACGGAGCTATCACTACCGGAACACAATGAGAACTAGGTTTGAAAACCATTTCAAACCGGTGGAAGATGTGCATGCTTTGCTAGCCCAAATTTCTCAAATAAAGAAGGAATCACAAGAGCCCATGAGAGAATTTGTGGCTCGATTCAACATGTTGATTAACAAAATTCCACCAAATACTCAACCTGTAGATCAAATTCAAAAATGCTTCTTCCTAAACACCCAATTGCCTAAAGTTAGTTATGCCTTAGCTGAAAAGGGATAATATCGCAACATTTCCCGAGGATCAAACTCTTTAACGTTAGTGTTGAAGATGATTTAATCATGTCGAGAAGTTGAGGAGAGACCCTTCTAAATCTAATTGCTTCTTCCTCCTCTTCTACTCCCGGACCTAATACTTGATCCATTGGTACAAAAACTTGCAAATGATCTCATCACCATTAAGAAACAATTGGCTCAGCATACTCCCTATGCAGACGTTCCAAGGAGGAATTTTCAGCCCAGAAATTGTTTGCCTACTTCTCAAACAAGGCTAGCACTTGAAGGACCTCCTATTAAAGTTCTTGTCAATGCAACCTGTGAAGTTGAGGAACCAGAGGATGAGGAGGTTAATGAAGATTGTGAAGAATTTGTTGAAGAGGTTGATGATGAAACAAATGAACTTGAGGGATCTCGAGTTAATTTCTTCACCACTGAAGGAATTGATGAAGGGGATGATTATGACGAAGTAGTAGCAGACATGAATAGTGAATCATACGCTGTCATGACTCGAGAGAAGACAAATCAGAGGGAGAAAGTGATGCAGCCCACCAAGAAATCTAAGGAACAACCGACAACTATCCTTGTAATTACAAAAAGAGGATCTTCGATCCCCATTTCATCTACACCAAAGGTGAGTCCTCACATTCGATACTAAAGTTACTTCTTTTTCCCTAAAATTGATAAAACTAGGATCTCAAGTGATGATAACCCATCCACTCGGGTCTTTCGATATTATTGATCACTTAAAAAGACTAAGGTTCAAATCTCGTAGGTGAATATTATCAAACTCATCCCAAGGATTTTGCAAAAATGATTCACTTTGTCAATTATCATTCTAAAACTACTTCTAAAGGCCTTTTACCACTCCTTCTTTTGCACCACATCCTAACTCGGTAGCCGTTGTCACCTCACCCAATGACAAAATCAAACCATTTTATGTAACACTCCTTATAGCTGGCCATAGGCTCAGAATTACGTCATATATACTCGGGAGCATCGACAATGTAATGCCCGCTAAAGTAGCTCATGCCTTAGGCTTGACTCTCACACGCACTTATGGATATTTTTATTCCATGGAGAGTAAAGAAGTGCCCTTGGTCGGAAAGAATTAAGGATGCACAAGTGGCTTTTGCCACTTTGCCAGAGAAGAAAGTTTTGGCTACTATTCTAGTAGTAGACATTCCCCTTCATATGGGATCTTTGCAAGCAGAAATTTCTGTAAGGATGTGGGTGGAGAAATCCAAATGGATTGGTCACATGCCCTCATACCTTTTAATGGGCAAATGAAGAAGTTTTACGAGAAGCGATCCGAGTATATTGTACAAAAAACTGATGATCCCAAAGCACAAATACTCTATGAGGATATGGGGCATGACAACTACATGATTATGTCTCTGAAGAAATCCAAATCCCCAAAGTGTCACCTAAAGATCCTAATGGTGTTTGGATATTAGAGTTTGATGGAAGTTGTTCTTCAGCTGGTTTTGGAGCTGGTGTCATGTTGGTGTTTCCTGAAGGAAGTATTCATCCTTTCTCATTCAAGTTACAATTTGAAAATACCAATAATACAATAGAGTATGAAGCTCTCATTCTTGGACTCCATGTGGAAAAAGGACAAGGTGTGAAGAATCTTGTAGCTCGTGGGGATGCGGAATTGATTGTCAAGCAAGTTAGAAACCTCTTCCGAGTGTAAAGAATGGAAGGTTAAAACATTATAGGAATCAGGTTTGGGACTCCATTGAATTTCTTGATGCCTTCTCCATCAAAGCAGTGCCTAGGGAGAACAATACTAGGGCTGATTCTCTAGCAGTCTCAGGGTCATTTCTTATTCCTCATCCTGACTTTTCTCAAGATAAGTTCACCATTGAGATGATCCATCAACCTAGTGTACCTGATAATACCAGTAATTGGCAGGTTTTCAATGATGATCAACACCTGCTTTCTTTCTTAGAACTCAAGGATAATTTTGAATAGTTGTACTTTGAAGGAAGAAAAAATTTTCCTTGTGAAAGTGTGCCCTTTAACGAAGAAGCGCATCAGGATGGATGTATCAAACTCAAAGGAAACAAGATTCCAAAAGGATTGGTGAGTTTAGAAGAACTGTTTGAAAAACACGACATGTATGTAAAGTTTTTAGCTTCTACTGGACCTTAGAAATCAGTGAATATGACAAAATTAATATTGGGAGTTCTATCGACCTAAACTCGTGAACATTGGAAAATGTTGTACACCGGATGAGAGGAAGAAGGTAATTTATCTTTTAAAGAAGTATAAGGATGTTCTTGCTTATTCCTATGAAGATTTAAAAGCTTTCCAACCAAAGGAGATGCAGCATTTTATCCCTCTCAAACCTGGGATTAAGCCTTTTAAACAAAAGCAGAGGCAATACAATCCTAAAATAGCTGACACCATTTTTCAAGAAATACAGAAGTTATTGAAGGCTAAAATCATTTTTCCTATCCATCATTCAACATGGATTGCCAATATTGTGCCCGTTAGAAAGAAAAATGGTGAGATTCGTATCTGTGTTGACTTCAGGAATCTAAATCAAGCTTCCTTAAAAGATAATTATCCCTTACCTATGATGGATCAGGTCTTGCAAGTAGTAACAGGATCCGAAATGTTGTCTATGCTTGATTGCTTCTCAGATATAACCGTAGGGTAGAAGTTAATACCACAAACCAACACAAAATGGCTTTCACTACCCCTTGGGGTACCTTTGCTTACAAAAGGATGCCTTTTGGGCTCATTAATGCCGGTGCTACTTTTTAGAGAGCTATGGACTTATCCTTTGGAAGTTTGAAAGGGAAGTGTATTGTTGTATACCTTGATGACTTGACTGTGTTTTCTAAAACAAGGGCAGATCATTTCCAGCATCTAGAGACAGTTCTACTAAGATGTAGAGAACATGGGATCTCTTTGAATTCTAAGAAATCTGTTTTTTGTGTCACGGAGGGGAAATTATTGGGGCACGTTGTCTCCAAATATGGTATAAAAATTGATCCTGAGCGAGTTCAAGCTATTCAACAAATTCCTCTTCCAACTAGCAAGAAGGGAGTGCACTCTTTCTTTGGTAAGATCAACTTTCTGAAAAGGTTCATCCCTGATTTTTCAAAGCTAACTTTGAATATCTCCTAAATGATGAAAGGAAAAAAAATGTTTGTTTGGTCTCCTAAAGGGAAAGAAGCCTTTGAATGTATTAAAAGGGCCATTGCTAAAACTCCTGTTTTAGCATGTCTAGATTTCAGCAAAGATTTCATTATCTATTGCTACGCCACGGATAACACCTTGGCTACGTTGTTTTGACTCAGGAAGATTCTAATGAGCATGAACTCCCAATTGCATTTATGAGCTATATTCTAAAAAATCATGAGTTAAAATACACCATAATGGAAAAACATGCTTTTGCAGTGGTTAAAGTTGTCAAGCAGTTTCGTTTTTACATTCTTAACTCTCATTCCATGGTGTTGGTACCAGATACAACTATCAAGTCAATTCTCACACAGCAAGAATTTGGATCCAAGAGAGGAAACTAGGTGGCCAAGGTTCAAGAATATGATATTGACATCAAACCAACCAAGCTCGTCCGTGGAAAAGGCCTGTGTGAACTCATCGCTGAAGGAGCTAGACATGAGTTACTGGAGGATAAAGTTGGTCTTCCTACCATTCTGTTTCTTAGCTCAGTTGATGAATGGTATGCTGATATCACTCACTTTCTCACCTATGGAGAATGCTCCTCTCATTTGACTGCCAAAGAGAAGAGAGCCGTTAAACTAAGGTCAACCCAATATGTGTTGTGGGAAAACGCCTTGTTTAAACGTGGGTTAGATGGAAGGTTTTTGAAATGTGTGGACAAGGAATAGCAGAAGAAGCTACTCTCATCTTTTCATGATCAGGCATGTGGAGGGCATTATTCATCTATCATCTTTGCTCATAAAATACTTCGTGAGGATATTACTTGGCCTACCTTGTTCAAATATGCATCAAAATGGGTTGATAAATGTGAGGCTTGTCATACTTTCGTGGGTAGACCCAAGTTGGCCTCTTGCCCCTTAAACCAGACCGATTTTGTGATTGAAGAACCTTTTCAAAGCAATGGGGTTTAGATTTCATTGGAACACTTAATCCCTCTTCTAGTGCTGGTCATACCCATGTATTAACGCCATGATTATTTCACCAAATGGGTAGAAGCCATTCCAGAAAGAGTACTACTTGAAGTAGTATGCAATTTTATCAAAGAAAACATCTTGGTAAGGCATGGTGTGCCAAACAAGATTGTGATGGATAATGCTTCAAACTTTTCTTCAATCGAGATGATGGATTTTTGCTATGGATATGGCATCTCCCTAGCTCACTCCTCAGATTACTATCCTCAGGGAAATGGACAAGCAGAATCAACAAATAAAAATCTAGTGGCCATAATAAGGAAATTAGTCAATGAATCCCAACGGAACTAGCACAAGAAACTCTATGATGCTCTTTGGGCAGATAGGATCACACCTAAGAGAGCCATTGGGATGTCTCCTTTTCAGGTAGTATATGGAGTGGAGGCCCAATTGCGATTCATGTGGAGCTTCCACTGCATTTAATGAAGGCCATTGAAGATACCAGTTTCAATGATTCTTTGGATAAGAGAATCATGTATCTTCACAAATTGAATGAGGACAGATTGGAAGTTGCTGATAGGATATCTGCTCACCAACAGAAATTAAAGGTCTTGTTTGATAAGAAAGCCAGGTTCAGGGATTTCAAAGTTGGAGACACTGTTTTGTTGTGGGATAAAAGGCATGAACCTCATGGCAACCATGGCAAGTTCGATTCTCTTTGGCTCGGACCTTTCAAGATCAGGCACTTCGCTGGTAAGAATTCTTTTTACCTTGATTATATGGATGGTTCTTCTCTCCCACTTCCTTATAGTGGGTAGTACCTGAAACTGTTTAAGTCATAGGTGATTAGGGAGTCCTGTGTATATTCTGTATAGTGTGTGTGTTCTCTTTTCCTTCCCTTGTTTTTGTGTGTTGTTTTTCTTTCCATTTGTTTTGGTGTGTTGTCCTCTGTATTGGTTTGATTCGATGACTCCGTGGCCCAATGGATAAGGTACTGGTCTGCTTCCCGAGTTTGTCTAAATTCTTGCCTTGTCTCATTCTTTGAATTTATGCCAAGTCATCCCCAGAAGGAGCCAGTTGTTGTCCACTCAAAATTCCCTTGCTTTTAAGAAGTTGAAAATTTAAAATTTTGAGGTTAAGTGTCTTTTCTGTTGTCCTAGTGATGTGAAAAGTCAGAAAATTGGGAAAATCTGTGGTTTTTGGGTCATTTTGTGTGTTTTTCGGGCATGTCAGACATTTTTGTCCCGCATGTCCCAGGTTCACTTGGGCTCTCTATTCCCGATTGGCGGTTTACCAAGTCTGTTTTTTTGGGCCGTCGGAACTTTTGTCCCACATGTCCCAAGTTTTCCGGACCCATTGTTCCCTTTTCGCCCTATTTGGCCGATTCGCGTATTCCACGTACTTTTGTCCCACATGTCCCAATTTTGCCCGGACCCGTTGTTCCCTTTTCGCCCGATTCACTTATTCACGTATTCCATGTACTTTCCTCCCGCATGTCCCAAAGGCATTTGTGTGTCCTTTCCCCGCATCGCCCGAATCGGCCGAACCGTGTACTTCGTGCTTTCGCATCCCTCGTGTCCCAAATGAACCAAGTGCCATTTGTGCTAATTTTTCCCGCTCTACCCGAATATCTTGCTTTTCAAATGAACTACCCCCTATGCGTTTTTACACACTGCTTTCATGCTATCTATTGCTCGAACCTTTGCAACCAAAATTTCTGACGTATCCATTTCCCTTGCGATTCCATCCCAAGTCTAGCTTGCAGCTTTGCTCTCTCGAGTTACTATCAACATGAAGATCAAATTCTAGGGGAAGGAACAAGTTTCACCACTCGAGTCTGTCGTTCTCGATATCGGGGACAGTGAAGTTCGCCACCTTGATTTTGGGGATTTTTGGGCAAGGATGACAGATGTAAACCCTTCAGCTATGGCACAGATGATTCATGATAGTGGCTTAGCATTCACCGGTGGCTTCCCAATTTCAGTACAATGTGTAGACACTATACTCACTTGCGGAGCTCATTTTAGTCCCAACTCAAGCAAACTAATGAATGTGCATGGAGAACTCATTGCCAAGTTAGATGCTACCGCTAACACATCAGTCCCACGTGGCAGAGACATAGCCGAGGCGTTGAAGAGATTCAAACAATGGATCCTTAAATCAGTGGGTCCCTCCCAATCTTGAACGCTTCTCTTCTTCATCATGAATTTATTGTATTTAGTTGGGGTATTGCGATTTGCAACCCTTTAACTAATCATTAGTTAAAAGAAGTAGTTACCGGGAGTAACTAATTTGTAAACTATATAATGGCCTCTCCTCGCCATTTTGAAAGGAGAGAGAACTTGGCTTATTTCTGAAAGTGTAAATAAATCTTAAAGAAATCAATACAGAAGGATTTTTCATTCTTTGTCTATCTGGTTTCCTTTATTCCTAAGCTATTCATTTAATCTTGTTAGATCATTTGTCTATATTATGCTGAGAAGCTTTGTATTCTTGCAGATGTTATTTACAGAACTTTGTGTCTTTTCAAATTTCATCTTATTAATGTGATACAAATGATCTTATTCCAATTCATTGTACCCTCGCATGCATAAGGAATTACTCTGTCATCTATAATTTTGAATGGTTCCTTTCTTCTCATTCTCACATTTTCATTCCTCAGTCCTTTTGTGATTGATAATCCTTATAGAAAACACTTTCATAATATCCAAGTTCCATAGTAAAATCATGCTTTGTATATGTGTAAATAAGTTCATTTCTGAATAAGGGAACCTCTCCCATTAAAGAGGAGGGACTTCTTGTCCCCTGACTGTTGCTCTTCTTGAAGTCCTTTTTGATTACCAACACTTATGCCTTGTTCATTTTCTTGAACTTGACATAAGTGGTGAAATTTTGTTGATCATCTTTAAACATCAAATTACCATTTGGAAACAACATAGGAAGTACTTCATTGATTGATTGGTTTAGAACAAACCTTGTCTGATTGTTTCTTGCAATTATTCGTCATTTTGACTTATCCATTTAGGACAATCACTTTGATTCATTGATTCTTTATCATTCATTATTCTTTGGTCATTAATTTGGCTTTGTGTTTTGAACTTACGTAATTGTTCCTTGTGTCTATACATCTTATAAAATTGTTTCTAGGACAATCCTTTGGGTATTTGATCATTTTGATCTTCTTGTTTTTGCCTAAGTTCATTTTTGAACATATCTTTCAAACATTGGCAAAAACATTTCCTATCAAGAAACTTTTGCATCAATCGAACATTGGAAATATTTCCTTTGTATCTTTTATGTTGCTAAAATTTTGATCAATCCTTTGACATTTACACCTCCAAACTTATTTTCCAAACCTTGTTGGATTATCAGTCTTGAGTCATCATGATGTATGTTTTCCTTATCTTCCCTTTAGAAAATCACACAAGCATCACTTTGTTTGCAAAATATCTAGTTGGTCACCTTTATGCTGACCAAATCGACATGAAACCTTCTTCACTTTGAAGAAATTCAATCACACTACTTAGGTCTAGGAATTTGTATCAAACAATGTCAACCATGATTGATTATCATATGGTTCCTCACATTTACAAAAATAGGGAACCTAAATTTTTCCATTCATGTCAAAAACACCCATCATGACTAAACCTCATTTGGTTCTTCGCACAAGAGGACCCATTCGGATAACCCATTCCCCACCTTCATCTCATAGTCATATATATGGTTTGGACACTTCTGATCCAAATTATTATTTAGATTTCCCCCACTCTTCTTCTAATTCTAATCCAAACATTTACTCTTTTTTGAGTATTCCAATCCAAATATTTCCTTTGATTCTTATGATGATTCGGATCCAAACTACTATTGATTCATCTAATTTGAATCCTAAGTCATGGTCCTCTACTTCTTCACGTAACCTCCTTCATTATACTTCTATTGTGATTCTTGAGTCCCCCTTTATCTGCTAGACCTCCTTTATCATGCATCCAATTCAAATCCTAAATCGTGGTCCTCTCCTTCTTCGCATCACCTTCTTTATGAAACATATAATGTGATTCTTCAATTGTGGTTCTCCCCTTCTTCACAGGACCTCTTTTATCAGTCACCCCAACGAATTATTCCTCCTTTAAAGATTTGTGTGACTCATTGTCCTTCTATTCAATCATCTAAGTCGACTCCTACGTCATAATTTACAAAATTTTGGATACGAAATCCTCCTATTCTTCCTACATGACGTCGTCTTATAAGGAAACCTATACCAACAAATTCCAAATATTTTCTTCTCACAAGACATCTAGCCCTAATTATACTTTATATCTTGAGTCATATTCTTCTATCAATCAACATAAAACATCTTCCAAGTCCTCCATACCAATTAAACCTCTTTCTTCCAATCAACCCCCGATGGTCAATCAACAACTCATACTGATTAATCTCTTTTAGAAGGAAGAAACAATTAGGGCATTTATAGGTGCACACGAAGATATTCCTCTAGGAAATTACGAAAAAGGATTTTATTTAGACCTCGATGTGTTCATGTATTGTGGGGAAAATGTTGATTCCTTTTATTAAGAAACAGAGGAAGAGCCTTAGATCATACAACTTGATCCTCCTCACATTCTTCCATCCTCACATTCTTCATTCTAGGATGAACGCTAGGTCTAGTATTGAGTCATGGCCCATCTTCTCATCACCCAATTCTTATTTACATATCAAAATTCCCAATCGTAATCATATGTTAGGTCATCTCCAAGTATCCCATTGCCTTCTTCTATATATGGGCCACCTCCAAGTAGCCCTTCATCATCTACTTCTAGGTCTCCTCCGAGTATCCCATTACCTTCTATTTTGGGGCCACGCCTAACTAGCCTTGTATCTTATATATATGATACACCTCTGGGTAGCCCCTCATCTTCTATTCTTAGGCCGCCTTTGAGTAGCCCTTCTTCCTCTATATTAGGGCCACATCCAAGTAGCCTTCCATATTCTATTTGTGGCTCACCTCCACGGTATCTCATATTCTTCAATTCTTGGACCGGATCCTTTTTGTCCGTCACATAATGCTATCAATGATTGTTGAAATATTACCGTCATTCCTCTCATCAATTATAAACATCCACATTCTTCTCCCACTTCTCGGGATCAGAAAAGTCAAGCATTAACTTATAAGAAACCTAGACAAGTTCTTTATCAAGATAAGATCAAAACTATGAAGATCTCCAAAGCTCCCAATAAATCAAACGATTATAAAATTCAAAATCAAATGTAATTCCAGAATACACACCAACATACCCATCAAGTATGGCACAAAGTTTAAAAACTTATGGATAGGGAACTTAATCACCCACATACAAAACCCATGTTTCAAAACAAATCACATTCATTTGTTGAGTGTGAACTCACCATGATCATCGATATCAAGGATAATATCACTCTTGATAAACTATCACGTGCTTAGTCTCTCTTATCAAATAAATTGTGAACATTGTTGTTGGATCCTATCACACAGAGTGACATGTTTCATTTTGATAACCATTAAAAATAAAAAATAATCATAAAATAGTTAAAAAATACAAAAGCATGAGAAAACATTACAAAAATAAAATCAAAAGTACAAAGATCAAACCTTGCAATCAGGTATTGCGTACACATGGATGTTCTTTCTTCCCTTTTTTTCATAATCCTCTGCAAGTCATCCACCATTTTCATCCCTTCAATGTTATTATGGTTAGCCTATTTGCACGCATTTTGTGAAATTTATCTCTATGGTATCCATTTGACCTTGGTCTTTCATCACCTTGGTAAATTAAATAACAACTGACCTTTTAGAGATCCTATCACTATCTACATCTAATAAACTTGTTGTGAATAATTTTTGGGTGTATTTTTTGACACTATCCAATGTCATCATCAAAATCACTTCCATATCCTTCCATCAAGCCATATGTGGTTCTTAACCCTTGTCAAACAAGACAAGCTGAAATAAGTTTTTAGAAAGCAAAAGAATCAAAATCAATAAATCAAAAAGTAAAAGCTAAAAGTAAAAAAAAATTATATATAACCTCTCTTGGGGTATTTCTAATAATATCTACCGGGCTATGGATTCCTAATTTATGTTACAGAGAGCAATGTTGTGATTAGAATCAAATGTGTCTCTTTTAGAGCTATAAACACACGCTGGTAGCGGAGAAATGTACAACTCTCCTTCCACAATCCATTCACAAATCACCTTTCAAACTAAATCATTCCTACACATTGGCTAGTGTCTTCACTTGATGTCTATCAACTCTTTCCTTTAAGAGGTAATTCATTTCCACGTGAACACACGGGATATCGATGAGTAAACAAGATTAGTATGTTACCAAGTGTTTTTTTAACCTTGTTCAAACTCTTGCTTTAGCACATGTCTTGTCTCATGATTTGTGCCTTGGGCTAATCACTTTTTCATCAACCACCTTATAAATATTTTCATAGCATCCTATGTTCTTTGGAAAAATTTAGAACATCCATGTGTATAGGATGTCCTATTTTCCATGTTTGCAGATACTTTTGTCCCCTTTTAATAAGAAAATTTTCTACTTCCTTTCTCTCATGTGTTTCTTGGCCAACTTACATTGGGTATATCCTTTCTCCCTCATGATTGAACCTATTTTATATTGGCATTGATCCCCCTTCATTGTGTGAAGAGTTTTCCTTTGAATACTCCCACCTAATCACTAAGGCATTTTCACATCTTTAGTTTCTCTTGCATACGCATGGCATTTTCCCTTGTACATCCCATCTATCACTGGGGGAATCCATGCTTCTCTTTCTTCTTGTACATAGTTTTAGAAAACTTCAAAATATAAAACATACAAATATGTTTCTAAAAAATCAAAAACAATAAAAAATCATCCTAGAAAACATCGTTCTTTGGTTCTTTCCTGTTCTTTTGCATAACTCGTGGATCATCTTGATCTACCTCCATTAACAAAGCTGGTTTGGTTACTATGTATATTCTCTAGGGAAAAATGATTCTTTTGGTACTTTGTTACATAGTGCATGATTAATTTTTATAGGAACCAAGTGTCCTTCGTTATTCCCCTTGCATGTATCCTTGCTTGGGGCACCATATCTTTTAACCCTTATCATTAATTCGCATAGGTTGGAATCAAATCTTGATAACAAAAACATTGCATTATGCTTCTCTATTAGGTTAGATTATTTACTTTCTCATATTGGATTGCATTATGTATGTTGCAAGGAGTTAGGCATATTTTATATTCTCGCATTGCATTACATTTTGTATGTTACATGGAGTTGGTGTTTTTAGCTATGTAAATTTTTTTGGATATGGATTTTCATGTCATACTACACTTCTTTTCATTCATTTTAATAAGGACCGATGATGAAGATCATAAGAAAAATGATGAAATAAATTTGTTTTTACATCAACAAGATGAAATCTATTTCCATCTCCCTTCATCTTCATCTTTCTTCCTTATCATTCTCTTATATCAACACTATTCTTCCAAATCACTTGGGGCAATAGGGATAAATTATTCTATTCTTTTCCTTCATCTTTTCGAGTGTCAATCAACCTCTTTCATCACCCCATCGACACTCGAGGGGTCATCCTTCATTCTACTAATTTTTCTTTTATCCCTTCAAAATTTTATCTGTTTATATTTGTCTACTATCTTTGAAGTGGTGTGACTTATGCCACCCCAAAGAGAGGAAAATGTAGACACCTAAAATCTAATTATGCAATTTTAATACTAAAATTGTACTAATTATCATCTTTCTTGTCATTTCCATAATAATTAGCATTTTTTTGCTAATTAGCTAGCATTCCTCTTCATATTCATTAATTAATGACCTTTCGTTAATTAATTATCCTTCCTATCATTAAGGATGTTGATTAACGACCTTTCATTAATTAATTAGCCTTCATATCATTAAGTATGTTGATTAAAAACCTTTTCTTAATTAATATTTTCTTCTACTTAATTATTATTAATTAATTACGCTCACAACTCTAAATCAATAAATCACCATTTATTGGATCAAATTCATCTCTTACATCCCGTAAATCATACTAATTTTCCTCTAATTAGATTCTATAAGCTTACTTCTACCTTTTAATTAATCACCTTTGATTAATTAAAACATCCCCAATTCCCATGATTTGCTAATGGCAAATTAAACTCTTCTTAATCAAGATTACCTTTTATAAAACAACCTTATCCATTCCTAATCTTATTTTACCCTTATCCCACATGCACCAAGTTGCACATCTCTCTCCAACATATAGGTTATATAAAGGACCAAGATCCTTCCTTTCTAGATGCATCATGTTTTGAATAGTGAAAACTATAGGTATTTTTCTCCTTCAACTGTTTATTAGATACGTTGTCTTCATCAACATTTTTAACAAGCCTTCAACTGCTATTGTGACATCATGTTTTGATTTTTCCTGGTAGGATTCCCCAATTGGATGTGTTTGACATCATAATCACTTATTGTAATCTCATCCTTTAACTTACCTTAATGGGGAGTTGCAATCTTCAAGGTCCCGAATCCATGTTGATCTACATGTGTTTTAGTGAGAATCCTTTCTTTCTATGAAGATTTTTGGGTTTTGGGAAGGCAATGCTTGTGATATCTAAAACTCCTCTTTTAATAAATTCATTTTCCTTCTCTTGAAGGAGTCCTCCCAACCAACCATTAATAGGGGAATTACTCATCTTGACTCCTTTTGGTGTGAAGTGTGATTTTAAGAGTACAACACTAATTATGTTGATGTTTCTTACATATCTTGAAGTACTAACATATCTTTGTGTGTTCCTTCTAATTTCACCACTTTTTTTTCACTTTCCAATGTCACCATCTTTGACTTCTCTTTATCTTGGTCTCGAATTTGAGACTGGTTAATACATTTTGACTCTTTGCTACCCATTGCTTTCTCACCTTGATGCTTACCTTCTACAAAATTACAGTACATTTGGTGTTTCCTTGAATGTTCATCTGGGGTGGCCATTGCATTACATCTTCTTTTAATTTCTCTGTTTTAGTGACCACTACATTTTTAGCTTCCTTTGGAATCTCCTATCCGGATTTAGAACCTTAAGTGGCTCATTGTTCTTTGTAATATCTTTATCCTCCATAAGTGGATGTTTGGTAGATAGATCTCCTTAGGATTGCTCCTTAACCATATTTTTCTTTGTTGGGTCCTCTTCTTGTCACGTTGTGGGTTGAGATTCAAGGATTGATTCCTGATTTTTACCTTTATTTCTAATATGTGTACTTTCCTCAGTATTGGTCTCAATGGGTCTACTTATTTCTTTTGTAGTCTCAGTTATAGTTTCCTTTGTTATACTTGTACTTTTAGAAACTTCAATCTCCTGTATTATCTCTAAATCCTTGGGTGGCTGAATTTCAATATAGAAAACATTTGATACAAATGTTTCATCCATTATTTTTTGAGTCACCATTTTACCTTCCACAATAGGGGTTATACCTTCAATTTGAATACCTTGGGGTTGATCCTCAGTTTGATATTTGACGATTGATCAAAAATCTTCCACGTGTATTTCTTATTGGGAAACACTTGCACCCTCGATGTATAAGTTTCAACTTTTATATCAACCATCTCGAGTCTAGGAATCTCTTTAAGTAACTCCAAATTAACTATTTCAATAGGCCTTTTTGATTGTTTCTGAGGTTATACAACAACTTGTTTATCTTGCACTTGTTCTTTCATAACATCAATTGGCTAACTATATATAGGGGAACCAAAAAATTCTTGTAACATCTTCATTTGGAGACAAATATGAAGTTACAACTAGTGGTTGTTACAACTGGAGTAGAGTGAATACCTTTAGGAGTCTATAATGGCATTGCTTGATGAACCAATGAAGTAAAATTTTCTTTTGAGTATTAGTTAGGGTAGGAGGATCAATTACTTCAGGCTCCTTTATTTTTTGCTTCTTTGCACCATGACTACCTCCCTCTGTTGGAACACCAGTATCCATTTCCAAAGGAAATATTACATTATCCCTTTTTGTAGTTCTTTCAAAACACTTGAGTTCAGGGCCCTCCCTTCCTTTAGCACTTTGCACTATAAGTGTTGGATCAACATTTGACAGAGATCCCCTCATCATTTTTGGTGCACTAGATGACCCTGGTAATACCACTGAGGGAGTTCTTGGTTTAGTCAAACCTATCCCTTTGGCTTGTATTGGCACTGCTAAAGAAATGGGAGCATCTTGCATAGCCCTCAAGAGCATTCCTTCTTCCTTTTGAGTCAAGGTAGTATTTGAAGTTTAGTCCTGCTTGTGGTTATTGTCCATTCATCAATGGTCTCAGTAGTTAGATTTTTATTGGGTAATTGGGAAGATTTTCCATTCAAGGGGTCCATTTTGTCTACTCCCTCTTTTAGGGGAGGGAGATCTTCCTTCAAAGTATTCAATTCTTGGAACTCCCTTAATACTTTTGTATTTTGTAAGGATAAATCTAGACCCTTCCCAATCAGCCAAGTCAGTGTTCTCCTCATTACATTAGTAATTATTTCATGAGGATCATCTAATTCTTCCTCTTTCCAATCCATAGGATTGATTGATTTTGACCCCATATTTTGGTCAAGGTAATATTGACCCACCACATTTTTATCATCTTCTATTCCTTAAGGAATTACAATCAATTTTGA
Organism: Taxus wallichiana var. yunnanensis; assembly: GCA_018340775.1. NCBI lineage: Eukaryota > Viridiplantae > Streptophyta > Pinopsida > Cupressales > Taxaceae > Taxus > Taxus wallichiana. Next base: position 448,839,320 of record CM031241.1, on the reverse strand, counting down.
AGTTAATAACTTGTCTTAAAGTCATTCTAGAATAATCATTCAATCTAACTTCTTCTTCATCTATGTAATTCATCCAATAGTATTCAAAATGGGGTTCATGTTCACCTATACTGAAAACCCACCAAATGTCATAATTAGGCCTTGGTGTAAATTTATCCATTTGAAACCTCTCCATCTCTTCATCCATTAATCTAGATTTTACTATTGTTTGGAAGGAATATCTCCCAATTTGGAGAGGGAATTTTATGTTTGTTTTATGTCTCCTTGTAATATTTTTATGTATAAGGGCCAATTGTCTTGAAATTTCCATTAAGACCCACTTATCATTCACATATCTAGGAAACTTGTAGGGTTGTCCTTCAAATCCACTTACCCTGAAATATGTGAAAAATATGTACTATATGAAAATGTAACCATATTCCATAATTGCAACCTTATATCCAATAGATAATTTGTATTGCTCCCATTTTGGTTTGAAAAGGAAAGTTATAGGGGAAACAAAGGCATCATTTACCTTCCTGATATTTCCTCTCCACTTGTCAATTTCAATTGTGAATATACATCATACACCCTATGGTTTTCAAAACTTTCATGTGGTGGGAGACTTGGGAATGATTTGAAACATGCAATATTATAGATGAGGTAAGACATCATGTAGAATCTAATATCAACTGGATTACCTATCCTGATTTTTGTAGTTATTGTCATGAGTTGGGCATGAATAGATGCTGATATAAATCTTTCACAGTAGAAACTTCTCTATTCTTCCAAGATAACCATTATGAAGGGCACATCCACTCTTGAAAATCGTTAACCCCTTCTAACCCCTCTATCCTACTTAACATTACAATGAGGTCCTCAACCTCTTCAACAAACATGGATTTAGTCAATTTATTGGGGATTCTTTTGATAGATGGCTTACTTTCTTTCAACCATTGGGTATATAACATCTCAACATATTCATCATGTATTGTTTCATAATCATTTTGTGTTGATTCAACGATAGAAATTACTGGTTGAGATAAATTTGGTAACCCCAATATTACCATAAAATATTCTGGTGTAAAATTTATTACTCATTCCCCACTTCCATCCAATACCTCCTTCTTCTCCGGGTCATTTTTTTAGCACACGACCATAAAATCTTAGGAGAGATTATAGATGGTGGAAATGTAGTTGCTAAGGTGTTGGGTTTTAAAATGATACTTTTAGTAAACCACAGTCAGGGGAAAATAAGTCCCTCCTCTTTAATGGGAGAGGTTCCCTTATTGAAAGTAAGCAACAAAACTTAACTTTCAAAGTGAGGAATCCTGATACTTTGAAATTTTTCATGTCAAAATAGATTATCAATATAAAATAATAGAAGAACTAAGGATATGGGAGAGGAATTATCATATCAATACTTTAAAAAAATATAGATGGAAGTATAACTATATGGAGATGGAGAGGAGAGTAAAATAGAATCATTCACTTTCATAACATATATAATATATAGACAAAAAGTAGAGAAATCACATAACAAGAAACCTTATCATAAAAGATAGATGATTCCCAATCCTCGATGAGGAGAGAATAAATGAAGGGGAAAATAGAACATTTTATAACATTTCATATCGAGGATCCAACCCTATATGAGCCAATGCTCTTACATTTATAGATGAAGAAAAGAAAGGAGAAGAAGAGGAGGAGGGAAAAAATTTGGAAGCCCAACCATTAAAATCACATGCCCCTATAAATCCAACAGTCAAAGTTCTTCATGGTTTTTAACATCTATAGAAGGAAAGATGGCAGATTAGATGGACATGTGGTCGAAGCTATCTCGATGCATCATGGAATGAAGGTCAAACAAATATCTATTTGGTTCTCTAAGTCTTTTAACTTTGGATCGAATCAAATTTGATCTAGTAAAGAAATCATATTTCATTTTGGATGGAAAATAAAACCAAAATCATGCTAAAAGTAATATTAATGCTTCCATGCATAGAGGAGGTGAAACCCAATTATAATTTTTTCAATGTATTGAAAGTTATGCCTCATTTGAACATTTGAATTTTCAAAAATGGTGAAAATGACTTTTGCAAAATGACACGTGGCCTTGGAATTGCAGTTTTAGTGAAAAATGCAAAGTACAAAAGACAGCCCCAAAATTTACTTTTGAGCGGGTCGACATGCTCACTTTATCACTTTCATTCCTTTTTCCAAAACAAATCCTCAAAAAAATTTAAAGTTTTCAACGACGACCCATCGTCTTCGCTTTGAACTTGCTCACTTTATAACTTTTATTCCTTTTTCCAAAACAAAGCCAAAAACATTAAAGTTCTCCAATGATCCATCTCATCCTTTATAACGTGTTCTTTTTATGCCCTTTTTTTGCCCTTTTTGGAATAATTTCTTAAAACACAAAAAGGGGCCGCCTTTCCGCCATAACTTGATTCAGCCAATTAGGGACCTTCGGGCCATGGGGCCAATTTAACATTTTTTCCAAAATAACAAAAGTGTTAAGTTCACCAAAAGAATCTGCCATGTTGCATCCAATCAAAGATGTCCACGTATCCTTGGGCACTAGGAAAGAATTTGATAGAGAAAACATGACGGTGGGAAATAAAATGTAGGGGAAACTCCGCCATTCACGCCCAAATTCAAATTACTCCTTGTGGAAAGAAGAAATGCAAAAAATAATAGGCTCGATGTGATCCATGGCCATAGGAAAGGATTAACAATTTCATTCGAATGGAGGAAACAAATTTTAAAGCACCTAGATGGAAGAAATTTTTTTAAATCGTGCAGACTAGAAAATTTTAAACAAGGAGGGGTGAGATTAAAAACCGAGCACCAACAACTTCAAAGCATGAATTTTCCTATCTCTCTAGACTTCTTACTCTGTTTTAAACATTCTTCAATGGCACCAACTCAAAATTTTCACAATTTGACTTCAAAATGAGGAGAATTTTGAGGGTGACAATAGCTAGCTCTTTCTGGGGATGACTTGGCTTGGACAGAGGAACGAGGCAAGATTAAGAACCATAGAAAATATTCTAGGAAATAAGACCAGTGCCTTATCCATTGGGAAAATAGATTCAAAGGTGAAGCAATACATAAGACAACACACGAGGAAGGGAAACACACCACAAAGGAAAAACCAAAAACAAAACACCACACACAAAAGGAATAGGAAAGGAAACAAGCCAAAACCAAGAAAGTATGTACAAAAGGACTGCCTAACCACCTAGGACTTAAAAAACTTCAAATATTTCCCACTATAAGGAAGTGGGAGAGAAGATCCATCCATATAATCCAAGTAGAAAGAATTTTCTCAGCAAAGTTCCGATTTTGAAAGGACAAGCCAAAGAGAATTAAACTTACCATGGCTCCCTCGAAGGTTCATGTATTTTGTCACATAGCAAAGAAAAAATGTCTCCTAATTGAAATCTCTAGGTCAAGCTTTCTTGTCAAAAAATCCTTCACCTTCAGTTGATGAGTTGAGATTCTATCAAAAACTTGCATCCTGTCTTCATCCAGCTTCTGGAGATACATGATCCTCTTGTCCAAAGAACTGATGAAACTTGTGTCCTTAATAGCCTTCATTAAGTGCAAGGCTGGTAATTCCACTATTATTACGGAAAATTGAGCTTCAAGACCATACACCACTTGGAATGGAGACATCCCAATTGCTCTTTTAGGTGTAATTATATATGCCCAAAGAGCATCATAGAGCTTCTTGTGACAATTCATTTGAGAGTCATTGACAAGCTTCCGAACAATGGTTACTAGATTCTTATTTGTTGATTCTACTTGTCCATTCCCTTGAGGATAATAATATGAAGAATGATCAAGGGAAATTCCATAGCCATAGCAGAAATTCATCATCTTAGAAGAAGAAAAATTGGAAGCATTATCAGTCACAATTTTTTTGGCACCCCAAACCTTATCAAGATGTTCTCCTTGATAAAATTACACACCACCTCAAAAGTAGTGTTTTTAATAGAATAGCCTCTACCCACTTTGTGAAGTAATCTATAGTAGTTAGCACATGAGTATGTCCAACACTAGAAGGTGGGTTAAGAGTTCCAATAAAATCCAATCCCCATTGTTGAAAAGGTTCATCAATCACTACTAGTTTGAGTGGTAAAGCAACCAACTTAGGTCTCCCAAAAAAATTATGACAGGCTTCACACTTACCTACCCATTTTGATGCATCTTTGAACAATGTAGGCCAATAGTACCTGCATGAAGGATTTTATGGGTAGTGACAGTAGAAGATAAATTCCCTCCACAAGCTTGATCATGGAAATCTGAAAACAACTTCTTTTGTTGCTCTTTATCTACACACTTAAGGAATCTTCCATCTATGTCTCTTTTGAATAAAGCATTTTCCCATAATACATACTATGTAGACCTTAGCTTAATAGCTCTCTTTTCTTTGGCACTCAAGTGGGATGGACATTCTCCATAGGTAATAAAATGTGCAATATCAGCATACCACTCATTTGTTGAACTAAGAAAGAGGACAACAAGAATATCAACTGCTTATGTGGAAGATTCTTCAACAAATCCTTCAAAGAATAAGCTCACATAAGCCTTAACCCTAGACTAGCTTAGTTTGATTGATATCAAGGTAATATTCTTGAACTTTAGCTACCCAATTTCCCCTGTTAGTTCCAAATATTTTTGTGTAAGAATAGACTTGATGGTTGTATCAGGTACAAACACAACATAGTGAGAATTGAGGATATAAAAGTGAAATTGCTTAACAACTTTGACTATTGCAAAAGCATGTTTCTCCATAGAAGTATACTTCAATTCATGGGATTTCAAGACATATCTCATGAATGCAATTTGAAGTTCATGATCCTTAGAATTTTTCTAAGTTATAACAATGTGCCAAGTGCTCTCTGTAGAATAACAATAGATAATAAAATCCTTGTTGAAATTAGGGCATGTTAAGATGGGAGTCTTTGTAATGGATTTATTGATACCTTCAAATTCTTATTTACCTTCAAAAGTCCAACCAAATCTTTTCTTTCCTTTCATCATTTGAGTAATGCTCAGAGTTATTTCTGCAAAATCTAGGATGAATCTCCTCAATAAATATATCTTTCCAAAGAAAGAGTGCACACCCTTTTTTCTTGTGGGAAGAGGAATCTACTGGATTGCTTGAACTCTTTATGGATTTATCTTTATTCCTTCTTTGGAGAAAATATGTCCCAACATCTTACCTTCAGTAACATAGAAGATAGACTTCTTAGGATTGATAGAAACTCCATGTTCTCTGCATTTTTGAAGGACTGTCTCAAGATGCTGAAAATGATCTGCCCTAGCCTTGGAAAACATAGTCAAATCATCAAGATAAACAACAATACATTTTACCTTTAGACTTCCAAAATCCAAGTCCATTTCCCTCTGAAAAGTGGCACCAACATTGATAATACAAATGTAATTATCTTATAGGAAAAGGTGCCCCAAGGTGTAGTGAAAGAATTTTTGTGCTGATGCGGAGTAATGACTTCCACTGATTATATCAGAGAATCCATCTAGCATAGAAAACATTCCAGAGCCTGAAACATCTTGTAAAATTTGATCCATCATGGGAGAGGATATTTTTCTTTTAGAGAGGCCTGATTTAAATTTTAAAATCCACACAAATGTGGATCTCACCATTCTTCTTCCTCACGGGCACAATGTTGGCAATCCATGTTGAATGATGTATAGGGAAAATGATCTTTGCTTTCAAAAACTTTTGGATCTCTTGAAAAATAGTATCAGCAACCTTGGATTGTAATGCCTTTGCTTCTTCTTGAAATTTTTGATCCCAGGTTTCAGAGGGATATAGTAGTGCATCTTCTTTGGTTGAAAATCCTTGAGATTATCATATGAATAGGAAAGAATGTCAGCATACTTTTTCAATAGGTCTACTACCTTCCTTCTTTCTTCTTGAGTGCAACATTTTCCAATGTTCACCATATTTGGTTCATCATTGCTTCCAATATTGACCTTCTCATACTCAAAAGATTGTTGAGTCCCTTGAGAAGCTTTAGATTTGATGGACCTATCATGTTTATCAAATAGATCTTCTAGACTCACCATCCCTTTGGGAATCTTGTTACCCTTCAACTTAATACAACATCTTGATTAGTTTCCTCCATGATATCTTCCTCATTAGAGGGCACATACTCTCTAGGTAGAGTTTCACTTCCTTCAAAATATAACTGGTCAAAGTTATCCTTAAGCTCCAAGAAAGAAAGCAAGTGTTGATCATCATTTAAAACATGCCAGTTACTTGCATTATCTGGCACACTAGGCCTATGAATCATTTTAATGGTAAATTTCTCTTGAGAGAAATCTAGATGAGGAATCAACAAAGATCCTAAGATAGCTAGAGAATCAGCTCTAGTATTCTTCTCTCTTGGCACAAATTCAATTGAGAAAGCATCAAGACATTCAATGGAATCCCAGACAAGATTCCTATAATGTTTCAATCTCCTATTCTTGACCTAGTAAAGATCCCTGACCTATTTCACAATCAACTCTGCATCACCACAAGAAAAGATATTCTTCATTCCAATTTATTTTTCCACATTAAATCATAAGATGAGAGCCTTATATTCAACTGTATTATTTGTATTTTCAAAATTAAGCTTAAATGAAAAAGGATGGATCTTCCCTTTAGGAGATATTAACACCACACCAGCTCGAACCAATCAAGAATAGCTACCATCAAACTCTAGAGTCCAAATGCCATTGGGATCATGAATGACTTCCTTAGGAAGTTTTGACTCAACTTTTGACATAATCATGTAGTTACCATGCCCTATATCTTCATAGAGTATTTTGTTTTTGGATCATTAGTCTTTTGCACAATATACTGTTTTCTTCTCTAGTAGTAGCTTGTTTATTTCTCCATTGACAGGATCAAAGCATGTGACAAATCCATATAAATTTCACCTCCTACCTCCTTATAGAAATTTCTACTCAAGTAACATACCATATGAGGGAGGGATATCAAAAACCAAAATAGTGGCTTTAACCCTTTTCTCTAGAAAAGTAGTAAATGCTACTTGTGCATCTTTAATCCTCCCAACCAAAGGAACTTCTCTATTCTCCATGGAATAGCAAGAACCAAAGGTACGTGTTAGAGTCAGACCCAAAGCATGAGATACTTTTTGTAGGCATTACACGTTGTTTGATTCTCCCGAGTCTATAACACAATTAATAAGTTTATGGCTAGCTATGAGGAGAGTTACATGAAATGGTTTGATTTTCTCATTAGGGGAAAGTGATGCAGCCACAAGAATTGGTTGAGGTGAGGAAGATGGAGTGGGAAAAATATATTTAGAAGTATTGGATGAGGCTTTGGATTTGGAATTGACAAAGTTTACCATTTTAGCAAAATATTTTGGATGAGTCTGGTAAAACTCTTCCTCTGAGATTTGGATTTTGGTCTTCTTGAGGTGATCAATGATATCAAAAGATCCAGAGGTGGATGGGGCATCATTACTAGTAAATTGAGAAACTATTTATTTATTAGTTTTAGGAATTGAAGGGATGGAAGTTTTGGAAACAAAAGTAGAAGGAGAAGGATTAACATTACTCACCTTTTGTGTGGAGGTAGTGGGAATAAGAGCTCCTCTTCTTGCAACTATTGGAATAGTTACAGGATATTCCTTGGATTTCTTAGCAGGTTGCATCACTTTTTCTTTTCTGTTTGTTTACTCCTAAGTCATAACAACATATGACTCACTATTCATATCTGTCACTACTTCATCATAGTCATCTTCATCATCCAAACCTTCAGTGGTGAGGAAATGAACTCTAGATCCATCAAGCTCCTCCATTTCTTCATCAACCTCTTCTTCTGGTTCTTCATAGTATTCATTAACCTCCTCATCATCAGATTCTTGAACTTCACAAGTTGCATTGACTGGAACCTTGATGGGTGGGCCTTCAATAGCCAATCTAGTCTAAGAAGAAGGTAACCGGTTCCTAGGCTGAAAATTCTTCCTTGGAATATCTTGGTAAGGAGCATGTTGAGCCAATTGCTTTTTAATGGCAATGAGATCATTTTCCAACTTCTGTACTAACTAATCTGAGTTAGCTCCAGGAGAGGAAGAAGAAGATGCTTTAGATTTGGAAGGTTCTCTTTTCAATTTACCAGACATGATAAAGTCATCCTCAACACTAATAGCCAATCTCTGATCAACATCCAAAGTTGCAAGGTTATCTCTTCTTAGTGAAAAAATCACTTCAGGAAACTGAGCATTGAGGAAGAAACACTTTTGGATTTGATCTACAAGACGAGTGTTCTATGGAATTTTATGAATTAGCTTGTTGAATTTAGCCACAAACTCCCTCATGGGTTCATGTGGTTCCTTTTTGATATGAGATATTTGAGCCAAGAGAGCATGCACATCTTCAGTAGGTTTGAAACATTTCTCAAACTGAGTTATCAAGGTGGCCCAATCAATAATTGACCCAACAGGAAGTTGATAGAACCAATTAGCATCATTCAACTATAATGTTTCCACAAAGAACCTAACAGAGACATCTTCATGTTCAATCCCAAGAATCCCACATGCAACAGTCTGAAGCTGAAATGTGTTCATCTGGGTGTACCTTCCCATCACCTCTGAATTTAGGAAAACCTTTCCTACTACTCCTAGGTAGCTCATGTAATGGTTGAGGAAGAGCAAGAGGCCCAATCCGTTGTCCCCAAGGCAAAGGTGCTACCATCTATGGGAAGATTGTCGAAGGGGAACTGAAACACTAACAAGTATCGAGCACAAAGATTAAGGCGAGTTGTTCTAGAGGAATGCTATTCTTGGAATTTCTATCTTTAATGAAGGTTTGCTCTCGAATGAGTTCTTATGTTCCTTTTGGTTTGGAAGAAGAGAGAATTTTGGTTTCTCAAAATTTGAAAATGAGAATCTTATACCTCAAGATATTTCTTCCCACGTGTATATCTGTAGAGTCACTAGATCAATAATGATCTTAAAGTTGTTTTAGAAAGGTATTTATTTGAAAATAAATCCCCAGTGGATTCGCCAAAAACTATTAGGTTTTAAAATGATACTTTTAGTAAACCACAGTTAGGGACAACAAGTCCCTCCTCTTTAATGGGAGAGGTTACCTTATTGAAAGCAAGGAACAAAACTTATATACAAATGTACAACTTTCAAAGTGAGGAATCCTGATACTTTGAAATGTTTCATGTCAAAACAAATCATCAATACAAAATAATAGAAGAACTAAGGAGATGGGAGAGGAAGAATCATATCAATACTTTTAGGAAATATAGATAGCAGAGTATAACCTTATACATATTGATCAAGGAGATGCATAATATAATCATTCACTTTCATAACATATATAATTCTGAGACACAAATTTCTAGAAATCACATTAAAAGAACACAAAGTTTCTTATCATAAAAGATAGATGATTCACAAGCCTTAGATGGGGAGAGAAGAAATAGCAGAGGAAGAAGGAAAAAAACTTTTGTATTGATCACTTTCAAATCTATAACATTTATAGAGTACCAGGATCCAACCCCTCGCAATGAGCCAATGCTCTTACATTTATAGATGAAGAAAAGAGAGGAGAAGAAGAGGAGGAGGGAAATAAGATTTGGAAGCTCAACCACCAAACATCAATGCCCCTGCAAATCCACCTACAATCTATCAAGTCTGGTTCTTCATGGCTGTTTAACGTGTTGGAGAAGGAAAGATGGCAGATTGGATCAAATGTGGTTCTCAAAGAAATCTGATCACATATTAATGGCATGAAGATTTTTTCCATCAAATCCAAATATCCAGTTGGTTCTCCAAGTCTGTTTAGCGTGTTGGAGAAGGAAAAATGGCGGATCGAATCAAATTTGATCTGGTAAAGCAATCAAATTTCATATTAATGTCGGAAAGACTTTTTCCATATTTCCACCCATAAAATCATGCTAAAAGTAATATTATATGCTTCCATGGTGTAGAGGAGGTTTGAGATATTTCCAATGATATAAAATTTGTTGAATTTTGAGCTCTGGATCAAAAGTTATGCCCATTTGAATATTTGAATCGAATCCAGTACAAAAATGGCAAAAATGCAACTTTTGCAAAATGGACCATGAATTGAAATTGGAATTGAATTTTAGCACAAAAATGCAAAGTGAAAAAGTCCCCAGCATCCTGCGTAATTTACTTTTGATATAATCTTGACACGTGGCTCTCCCTACGCATCACCGAGGTCACGACTCACTTTATAACTTTACTCCTTTTTGGAAATAAAACCAAAATCCTCAAAGTGCTCCAATGACCCACCTTTGAATTTTCACATAGGCTCAACATTTGAATTTTCAATGCATGACTTGACACGTGGCCTTACCTAGACATGAGCGGGGTCGCGGATCACTTTATCACTTTCATTCCTTTTGCCAAAACAAATCCAAAAACTTTAAAGTGCTCCAATGAGCTACCTCTCCTCTTTGAACTTGAAACGCGCCACGTGTCTTTTTGTGGGCCCTTGGCATCCTTTATAACTTTATGCCCTTTTTGGAATAATTTATTAAAACACAAAAAGGAGCCTCCTTTCCGCCATAACTTGATTCAGCCAATCAGGGACCTTTGGGCCACGGGGCCAATTTAACATTTTTTCCAAAATAACAAAAGTGTTAAGTTCACCAAAAGAATCTGCCATGCCGCATCCAATCAAAGATGTCCACCTATCCTTGGGTCTTTGGGAAATAATTTGATAGGAAAACACATTGTGAAAAATAAAATACAGGGGAAACTCCACCATTCATGCCCAAATTCAAATTTCTCCTGTGGAAAGAAGTAATGCAAACAATAACAAGCTCGATGTGATCCACGACCATAGGAAAGGATTGATAATTTCATTCGAATGGAGGAAACAAATTTTAAAGCACCTAGATGGGAAGACAAATTTTAAACCATGCAGACTGGAAACTTTTAAACAAGGAGGGGTGATATTAAAAACCGAGCACCAAAAACTTCAAAGCACAAATTTTCCTATCTCTCCAGACTTTTTACTCTATTTTAAACATTCTTCAATGGCACCAACTAAAAATTTTCAAAATTTGACTTCAAAATAAGGGTAATTTTGAGGGTGAAAATATAAGGCAATGTGGCTAGCATCATTGGTCATCATCCATTGGCTCCTATTCGAGTGTGACGTCCTCTCGTGGAAGTCATCTATTTTATTGCAAACTCTGTGAAATTTTCATTTGTTTCAGTAACTTTGAGTCTCCTTGGCTCAATTTTTTCACTTCTCGAGTTGATTCTTCTACTTTATTTCATGAATTAAAACTGCTAAGGCATCAAAATTTCTCATGTGTAAGGTTAAAACTTGAAACGATTAAAAAATCCTTTAAATTTCATATTTTGATCCATGTGCATGCATTTATGGTGGTAGCTATTAATGTGTTAAATCCCAAATTTTCGATTTGTTTATCCTTTTGAATATGAGTCATCCATGTGGCTTAATATGAGAAATTTTTGGGTTGGGGAGTCTACTTGAAGTTTTGTATATTTCTTTGAACAAGTTCCAAATTGCATTTTTGACCCGAACATCCACTCTTTGACTTTGGTTGAGAAGTTGACACATGCTCCCCATTAGAATTTGGGGATATATTTTCACTTTGCATTACGTTGGGCCTTTGATGTAAAATTGCACCAATAATTTGTTTCCCTACTCCAATAATATTTAAAAATGTGTTCTTTTCATTGAGCGTGGTTATATTCGTACTTTGCATCATATAACTCAAAATTCCTTAGAATATTCCATTGGGTTTGAGTTTGGTTTACACTTTGTAGCCATTAAGTAACTTTTGTAATTGTGTAAATAAAACCCGATATAGTGTAACCAATTAAATCATGCCACATACTTTCGGGCATCGGAGAACAAAGTGCAGTTTGCATTGAAAATCAAAGGAACGATACATAGGGAGTTTACAAGGATTAACATGATCATCGACAATGCTTTCATGGATATTTCTTTGAAATGACATGATTATGATTTCCTTGACTAAAAAAGAGGATTCACACTGGATTTATGATCAAACATAGGATTTTCTTGGTTTAACATGGGTTTATCATCTAAATGCACATATTTCATAGTTCTAATGGAAAGTACATGAATTTTTTGAAGGAACACTTAGGAAAAAGGAAGAGCTCAAAACAAGCACCAAAAGAGTCACCTTTGGTATCCTAAACTAATTTGAACCTTTAAAACTTCCCTGTAATCCACTTGAAACATCGTTGAACCTAGGGTTGATCTTCCACTTGCACTTTCCAATCTTTATAAGAAAATCTTAAAGTTTGCATGAGTGGAAAATTGTTTTGATTTTGAAAATTTTCCCCTTTCCTCATTTATGCAAATTGACCTGTTGGGGTGGAAAATGGAAGACCTAAACTCATCCCTCAAAACCTAATTTTTGCCAAGTCTAAAGCATAATTGATTGATGATTTCTTATCCAATAATGAACTTTGTAGAGCCTGGGGCCACCTATTGATTTGGGAAACACCTGAGACTACTGTTGAAACTATTTTTTCCCCATTTTGAATCACTGCCGAAACATGATTAAAAGTTGGAGCTGCCTATGTATTCATAATATTTTCAACTAAACCAGATCTAAAGGATGAGTAAGGAAAATTTGAGGTTAATCTTGTGCTCAAACCCTTAAGAGAGTCTTGAATGAATTTGGGGAAGACTACTCCCTGAGACTAAATTTCTGACTTTGTGGAGGCACTAGAATCTCAAACCATAACTGATCCGAAAGGAAATGAGAATGCAAACACTGGAATCTATCCCTAAATATTATTTTTAGTTGCTCTGAATTTGAAACCTTTTCAAGAGTACAACTATTCCTTGAAACTTTGAGCTTCTTGTTATAGCATTCCTTTTCAGGAGGTATACTGAATTTGTGCAATAATACCATTAGGAGCAATAAAACCTTTTCCTACAGAGCTTAGGGAAACTGAAATCTATTCTACAACAATTCAATGTGCATAAGCACTTAGAGGAATTAAAAATCTAAACTAATATGTACAAGGGTGAGAATTCTTCCTTTCAGTAATAGTGCTTGAGGTATATTCCATTGACTGGAATATTCAGTTCTTCTCCATCCAACTTGGATAGTTGGAAAGCATTGTTACTCTTTCATCCTATGACCATATAGGGGTCACTCCATATAACATCAAACTTGGAATGCTTTCCTAATTTATCCCGATCTACATCCCATTTCATAACCAAGTCTCCCTCTTAGAAGGTCCTTGCTTTAGATTTCTTGTCAAAAATCCTTTTGATCAAGGCTTGATCCTTTTCCATGGTTTACATTACATGCTCTCTTAGTTCTTCCAACTTCATGAGTTCTATATACCTGACTTCCATAGGCTCAAACTCATATAGTTCTATTTGTTTGATAAGCTCTAATGTTAGTAACTCGAGGGATATAGGCAACCTTTCCTCATTTTTGTAGACCGGTTTGTAGGGAGAGATCCTATAGACTTCTTAGGTGTGATTCTATCAGCCCACAAGGATAATTTGAGCTTAGTGTGCCACGTCCTTTGGTTTTCATCTAGATTCATTCTAATGATTCTCAACAAGTTCTTGTTTATGGACCCATCTTGTATGTTACCCTAGGGTTATGAGTTAGAGGAGGTGTTGAGATATATCCCATTCCTAATAGCCAATTCTAAAAATTTTGTGCAAAGGAATGCTAGAGAATTGTCTAATATGATAGTGGTCAGTACATTGAATCTTATCACTATCCCCTCATAGAAATCTAGTATGCTAGACTCATTTACCTCCGTGAGTTCCACTACTTCATTCCACTTGGTGAAATAGGTTGTAGCTGTTAGGATCCACTTGTGGCCTTGGCTTGAATTCAGATTGATGACCCCTATGAAATTCAATCCCCATTGGATGAACGATTGATCAACTGAGAGTGTTGCTATATTTTCCTTTCCTATGAAAAATGCACATTTTTACACTTCTTGATCCATGTATATCAGTCACTAAACATTATGGGCCAATAATATCTAGCCTTCATGATCTTGAGGGCTATTACTCATGGGTAAAAATGACCTCCACATACTCATCATGAAACCCATGTATAACTTTCTCAATTTGGTTTGGTGGAACACACCTAAGGATCACTCCATTCACGTACTTTTTGAACAAGATGCCATCAATGAGAGCATATGGAATGGATTAGAGTCTAAAGTATATTATCTTTTCCTTTCTCAACTCTGGAGGACATAGAATTTTTTTCATAAAATGTATCATATATTGGGTCTAACAAGGATTAGGCACACTATCCTTGGCTGATCTTGATTATCTTGCAACACCAAAACAACTCCTTCTTTGATAATTGACTCAACATGCTGATTGGAAGCATACTATTCACATATCCCCTTGCCACTAAATAATTTGTAACTTTGATCCCTATACCATACTCCATCACCTAGGTAATCCAAATTTCCCTTTTCTCATTCAAATACATTTTTATGAGAAACTCCTTGACCCGACATGAGATACTAATAACTATATTTTGTTGTTTTATGAACTTATTCAAACTCTAATAATAAGGACATGTTTCTTAATGAAAGAGTATCTCATCTCATAGTATTATAAGATATCTTTGAAAAGGCAATAGGCTATTCGGATCCATCCTTGTTCAACTGCACTAAGATTGCATAAATAGTGTCCAAACCACCAAAATAATAGAGGATGAAATATTTTGAAACATTTTGTTTGATTAGGGTTGGATCTTGAGATATGGCATGCTTGATAGCTTCAAAAATCTTATTTCCCTCCACTTTCCACTTAAATGTTATACTCTTCTTCAACATCATGGTTAGTGCTTTAATAAGAGTGGAAAAATCATGAACAAACCTTCGAACAAAATTGATTCTCCCAAAAATATTTAGAGATAATTCTTATGACTTGGAAATGGTAGAGCACGGATAGCTTTGAATCTTTCTGGATCAATTGTCAACCCCTCTTTAGACATAATGTGGCCTAAGAGCTTGCCTTCATGAGCTAGGAATATACACTTCTTTATATTTAGAGACACTCCAAATCTCCTGCATCTTTGGAACACTTGCTTGAGGTTAAAAAAGGTGACTTGTTGCATTATTAAAGAATACAATAATGTCATCTAAGTACATAAGAACTATCTTGTTTATCATCCCCTTGAACATCATGTCCATAGCCCTCTGGAATGTAGCT
Organism: Taxus wallichiana var. yunnanensis; assembly: GCA_018340775.1. NCBI lineage: Eukaryota > Viridiplantae > Streptophyta > Pinopsida > Cupressales > Taxaceae > Taxus > Taxus wallichiana. The sequence goes on along the minus strand of CM031241.1, from coordinate 448,824,086 downwards.
CCGACATTTGATAACCGAATGGAATTTTCCTATAAGTGTAAGTGCCCCATTTTGTGGTGAAGGTTATTTTGAATTGGTCCTCCTCTTTCACCATAATTTGATTGTAGCCTCAGAGTAGCCATCTAAGAGAGATAATATTTCCAAACCAGATACCACTTGTAATATTTTATCCATATAGTGAAGTGAATAGTGATCTTTGATAGAATATCTATTCAAGTCTCGGAAGTCCACGCATAATATGATTTATTCATTTCTTTTCATGACTAGCACCTGATTAGTAACCCATGAAGAGTGCTTGATTGGAAAAATAAATGCTTCCTCGAATGAGCTTGTTTAGTTTCTTCTTCATGAGAGGATTGATATGAGGGTTGACTGGTCTTTGTTTCTATCTAATGGGCTTGGCTTCTAGATCCAGTTCAATAGTGTGATGTGCCAACCTTGGATTAAATTTTTCAAGTATTCATAACTCCAAGAAAAGATGTCTAGAAATTCTTGAAAAAGTTGAATGAAATCTATTTTTTCTTGATCGGTACTTACTTTTCCAATTTGGAGTACTTTACCCTCTCTAACCAAAATGGGTTCGAATCTTCTCCCTTTACTTGAATATTTTCCTTTTCCTTCTAGAATTGATCATTGGGATTGAATATTGACTCAATGTCACCAATCCTTTGGGAGTTTTGTTTTCTTAATTGGACCACTTGATCACCATATTGTTGCTCCAATTTATCTTGATTCCTTAAAGAGAACTCATCTTCTTCCTACAATAAATTGATGATTTGTTGATCACTCTCAAACACTTTCCAACTAGTGTTATTTTTTAGAACAACTGGTCTCATGACCAATTTGATATGAGACTGAATTTGATCTTTCTTGATACTCTCAACAACATCAAATGTTTCTACAATTGTTGCAAGCTGTCTATGGCCTCATTCTTCTTCCTTGGGGTGGAAACAATGTTAAAATCCTCAAAGTATTTGATGAGGTCCCATACCTGATTTTTATAGCTCTTGAGAAGGTCATTTTTAGCAACATTCTTCCCCTTAACCTGATTGACTATTAACTCACTATCCCCAAAAACTTGTAAGTTATTGATACATCATTTCCTTTCCCAATGCAACCCGTGGATTAATGCTTCATATTTAGTTGTGTTATTTGAACAAGTAAACTGAAAGTGGAAAGTTGAGTAGTACTTTATACCATGGGGTGACATAAGCATTACACCTCCTCCAACGCCTTCTCTTCTTCTTGAACCATCAAAGAATAGCTACCAGAATTCATTTTCATCCTTTTCATCTAGTTTGGTGATGCCATGGAGAGGTTAATTTTCTTCATGCAAGCAATAAATACCCAACTCAACTTCCTTTATCTCCATAAGGGTCATATCCATTTCTTTTATTTTCCCATTCATCTAGTGTTAAATATGGAATGCCTCTAACTTTAGTATTTGTTTATTTAAGGGTTTGGGAAATCTTCTTAATCAAAACTGAGAAATTGGCCTTGATCGAGGACTTGGCACGTGGGGTTCAATATGGAATTTTGCAATTGGCTCCAACATGATTGTAGATTTGGCTCCATATCGCGTCCTGAATTACATGTGGGAATAATCAGTTGATAAATACCCACCAATTTTGGCCATGAAATATCTTGACAAGCACAATGCAAAGAGTGGTTGTAAGTCAATTACAGACACATATTGTAAGACAATGACATTGGGACATGCATGTAGTGTTAAGATTAATCCTTTGATCACTCTAACTACCCTCCCGGTTCACTTTTGTTTTCCCATCCCTAACTACACCACTCCTTTGGATACCGGTTCATACTTTAGGCCCAATTGATCTGCTATCTTTTTAGGCATTACAAAGATGCTTTCCCTTGAGTCAATCATGTAGTTGTGCACCAGGTTGTCCTTGATAATAAAGGACACATAAAATGGTGGAGGATTCAAATTTTTTCTTGGATGACCTTCTTATTGCTACATTGCATTGGTGAGGATTTTCTCCTAATTTTTGGATGTCTCATTCGAGGTGGATCAATTGGCCATTGTTGCTTGTAGTAGATCTCGTTGTCCTGGAATTGCTAGGGATTCCCACATGGAAATGTTGACATTCGTTTTCTTCATTTCATCAATAATATTTAAAAGGGATGGATCATCCTTTTTCTGCCCCTTTTTGGAACAATATTCTTTGGCACTTGAATTGGCACATGGGCTGCTATAACCGGTGCCTTTGGATGATTTTGTGTATGTTGGGGCTGCTATTGCATTGTTAGCTCCAACGTGGGGTGATAAGAAGCTAAGAAATAATTGGATTAGATGACTTCCTCTCCTCGATATTCATCTTATTATACCTTGTTTTGGTTGTTACACCTTGAGAAGGAGCTTGATTCATACCACAAAAATATTTAGCTTATCAGTTCACAAGTGAGGTCTTGCTTGGAGGTGTCTCGAGTAGCCAGCTGCTGCTGATTTTTTTCCTCATTGGTTTCTTGAGATGCACTAATAGTTTACACCATTAGAGCTTGATTGACAACACCATATAAGTAGGTCGTCTGATTATGGGGTTTTTCGAGAGGGAAACACCATTCATATTCTTATGCAATGTTATTTTGTCTTTGGGACCAAGTCCCTAGATTTTGAAGCTACATTTGGATTATATGGTTTAAATAGCCTAGGTAGCTTGAGGTTGTCCTTGACATCATTTTGAGTTTTGATTTGCGATGAACTTGAGTCGTTTTGGGAGGTCTATTTGATTTATATGGAGGCCTATTTGGTTGGGCTTGAGATTCTCCTGATAAGGCCTAAAATTATGAGCTTGCTACCTCTTGATCACCACCAACTCATTCCCAAAAGTTTTTTGCCTCTTTTTACTTCTTACAGTTGTTTCTTGAGCTCTTTGAATTCAAATGAAGTGCTGGAAGAAATGGAGGCCTCACTGGAACTTTGATTTCTAGGGGTTGGAACAACATTTAACTCAGGTACTTAACTGGTAGTGGGATTTCTCATTTCCATATAGAGATCTAACACAAAACATCCATCAACTTACCCAAAGCATATGTGGCCTAGGTGCAAGCTTACCAACTTGAATTAAGCAATTCTCAACCCTAATAGTAATGACATAAGCTCTGGGTAGGGTTATTCCTCCCATAGACTGGATCATTACAGAGATGTCAGAATTTAGAGATTTCAAAAAGTATAAGAATTCACCTTTTGCCATTAGCCTCAAAGGAATCAGAATTTGGTCTCATGTCCACTAAAATTGGAAATTAAAATCAGCCATTTGTTCGTTTGGAGCCCTCTTGACTATAGATCAATCAACTACTCCAAAAGTGATAGGTTGTCTGCCCTTTCTCTGAACTAGTTGTAGATTCCTAAACAAAACTCGTTCCAAATTTTTATTGACCCAGTTGTTAGGCCCCTAAACCACTGCAAGGTTTTTCCTTTGAGAGATGAGGAAAGTATTCCAACTATGACATCCATTTCATACATATCTCGTGAATGGCATGACCTATTTAATTTGTAATGTCTTGAATATGGTCACTAGGGGTTGTGTGGTTTTCTCCGGTGAAATGGGGGATGTTCTTTAGTGTTGCAATTGGGATTAGATTTTGGGAATTGAGGGCAAGTGGGCTACTACCCATGAAATTGACAAATGGATTTGGTGGTGCTTGTTGAGCCATTCTGATTGGCCTAAGGACCCTAGTGGATTGGAGAAAAGGTCTACCAGGTGGAGGTGTTGATAATGTTATATTAGGTGGAGATAGGGATATTTTACTCTTCTTCCTCTCCTTCCTCTGCTTGGAGATAGCTGCAAATACTCAAATATATCTTCTTCTCTTGTCCTTGACCGAGTTTCGATTCTTTTCATGAAATTGAGGGACTTGGGCTGCTACACCACTGAGTTTTGGTCCTGGGAGTCACTAGATGGGTTAAGAATGAGATTCAAGAGAGGCTAGGGTTTTACCAAGACACATATCTGATCTTGATAAAATGGAAAAAATAAATTTGAAGGGCATGGATGTTGATTTTCAGAGATTAGACCTTGTTTTGCAATTGTCATTCTTTAAAATCTGAAATTTGGAACTTGGCTCATGTAATGCAACCTCCAAAATCTGAAATGAAAAATGACCTCTGAATTTTGAAATGTGAAGTGTAGTGGAACTTCCAAAATCAAAAATCAAAAATGTAATGGGACCTCCGAAATTTGAAATGCAATGTAACCTCGAAATTTGAAATGTAATTTTTGGAACTTAAGACCACCCTTGCAATCTATAACCTTTGATCTACTCTCGACATAACTTGGGACTTATTTTGCATACATGAAACCCCAGAAAAATCCATTTTAGAATTTGGACCATGCAATGCAACCTCCAAAATCTGAAATCCAAAATCTCCAAAATTTGAAATGTAAAGTAACCTCTGAAATCTGAAATACAAAGCAACTTGGAACTTCCAAATTTTCTTGAAAATACCTCCAAAGTTGTGAAGATATGACTTCTTTGTCCCACTGGGTGTGCTAAAATTGTTATCACCAAATCACAACACCCCTAAATTTCTAGCTTTTATGACTAAGGCATTTGGTGTGATTAGGTAATATGGAGTTATCCTTAAGTGTGGGACTTACAGTTGGGATAAATCTCCGAGAGAAGATCAGCTTCCTCTTCCTAAACCTAGCACTACACTACTCCTAAATGCAGAAAAAAATCTTAATCTAATATTACCCTAACACTTCCAAAGGGACAAGGATAAAGAGAGATTGCATGAAAAATAAAGCCTACACTAAGGGGTGGTGATGGCACCAAGAAAGGGGGTGTTGAATAGTCTCCTCTACATGAAAATGGAAACAAGTGAAGATGAAAGGATGGTCTAGCATCACAGGTCACAACACATGCAATAAACCCACTTTCATTAAGCACAATCAAATTTGAACCTGTAATAGACACAATAAGATACACAATATACCCACAACATGAATAAAGGTAAGTTGAAGCAAAAAAACCAAACTAGGATAGAGAACAATCACAAGATCTGATTTTTATTTCTCTAATTAATTTTACACAATAACTCATCACATAGGCAAAAGGAATTTTCTATTACAGAGATCCAAAATGGAGGCTTGAAATTCCACAAATTTCTCACAGTTGAAAAAGAAGGGAGGGGAAGATACAAGAATGTCCAACCTTTAAAACATTACCCATCCTTATAATTTATAGGAAGAAAGGATGAAGAGAGGAGAGAGAAGAGAGTTCGAAATTTCTCCAATACCCACAAAAATAATAAATTTTTACTACGATGGGTATGGGAGGATCTTTAAAGCCCATGCTTGACTATACTTTGGCTGTGAAGAAATAATGCCCGCATATCCTCATTTGCATCATTCTACGTACTGGACATGGATCGAGTGTCCTACAAATTCACCTTCATTTCCCCCACCCAACTCCTTGATCTCGAAATTTAATCCCTCCATTATATCCCCTCCTAAATTCTCTTTTCAACAAATATAATTTTGAAATTTGGCTAAACAAGGTTAAAGTTATGCTAGATTTTGCTTAGGTCACTTCTAGAGTTCATCCTCCACCTACCAAGCTCCATACTTCTTCAATGTGGCTCACCACCTAACCACTTCCTAGCTTTGCACCCAATGTAGCTCGGTTCCCAAAACCAACTTAGAGGGTTAAAAAGAATTTAGATTTTAGATTTTTTGGTTAGCGAGTTTTGCATTTTAGTGCTTTGTAACATTGCACCCACCGGCCACACTTTCGAGCCCAGATTTGATCCCAAAACCCAAATGGATGCCTTGATGAGCTAACATTTTGGATTCCACAACTCCTCCGCATCAGAATTTACATCTGCCAAACTCCGATACCACATCCACCTCCACCTCTAAACCTTCATGAATCGAAGTTTGAAATCTTTGGACTCCGAGTTGACTCCCACCCTTTGAAACATGCCACCTTACTTAATTTCAGGTTTTGGACCCTGAGTTCATCAAAGATCCCAACCGCTCCAATGCATTTTTCCCCCATCGACTCCGAACCTTCGTAACTCCAAAGTCTGAAATCTTTAGACTCCGAAACCTCCCAACTTGCCACTATTCTTACGAGCTCACTCGACATCTCAAGCCTCTACCTCAAACTCCCTAACATGATCTCCCATCGAGCTCAACTTTGAGCTACATGTTATTCTGCCTCACTCCTCTTGCAACTCAGATGACTTAGCCCACTAACCTATCCTCCTTGCATCATGGTATCCTTGAATTCGTGGCTCAATGGAGCCTCACTGAGCTCACACTTCTCCCTATGGTTGAGTAATTCACCCATCCTTGGTTTGTTCCCATGGTCTTAGCCCTCTATCTGTCACGACTCAGCTCCCCATGCATACATGCCCAACTCCCACGTTGTGTTAAGCCCACTGCCCATCTATTCCTATGCATAGTTTTCTCTTTCATCCATCATGAGCTTACATTGAGCTAATTTTCCTATGTTATGAACTCACTGGGTGAACCTGACCCGAAAACTCTCCATGTCAATCCGCATCACCCCACACTGGTGCCGATGACAATAAATCTACTCACTGAGCCACTTATTGAGTCACTTTTCTTACCGATATGACATTCAGACACTCAGCTCGATCGGCCCCAAAATGATCTCAACCCATAACTAACTCACCCACGCACATTTGGCTAGCTCATTTAAGTCACCCATGTCTCACCTCCTTAATGCATCACTTTAGCTCACCAAGTTGTTCGCCGAGCTGCTCGATGAGCTATTTTTTAGCTCGGTGGCAACCTTAGGCCCTTACTCTATATTTTCACTAAATTTATTGGAATTAACCAAATTTTTTGGAACCAGAAGGCCATTGGGGTTAATGAGATGCCATAAAGCACAAATTTCCAAATTTTCCTGAAAATGACCATTTTTGCCCATTTTGTTGAATGTGGGCCCAGCTAGAGCATGTTTTCACCTTAAGTAAAATTTGAGTCCCTTCAAAACCTAGAAGAGGAAAAATAGTTTGAATGATTCCACACCTTCCTTGAATCACTGTAATGCTCCTGAAACATGAAATTTTACCTGTGAACCCTAGACTCTCCTGTGATGTCCCTGTCTAGTGCTTAGGTCCAATCCCTCCCTATTGTCCATCTTTCTCGAGAGAAAAAATGGATAACACATCCCTTCTACTACAGATCCACATATAATTTATCAGCCATTTTTGGATGCATTTTCTTTCCATCTTACTATCTATTGTAGCTAACAATATTTATGATGACGAAAATGACCCTCCTCTTTATATACAAATTTGCATCAATAAATTAGGTGTTTAGTGGGCTTTAGTCGATAATGGATCTAAACTAAATCTTTGTCCTTTATCATTCATTTAGGATGTAGGAATTTCCGTTTCTAAGCTCAACCCAACATATATTTCTATTTGGTCATATGATTCTACTACACATCCCTGTTTAGGCATTATCACCTTAACGCTCATTGTGGGGCCTAAAAATATTCACGTCCCATTTTTCGTTATCGATACCCTAGTTCTATATAGCTACTTACTCAAGTAAGACATGGCTTCATAGAATGAAATTAGTATCTTCCATAGTTCATTGATGCATTAAATTCTTACATGAAGGCTTTGAATATGAAGTTCTGGTAATAGTAC